>JAHZNH010000541.1:0-12987 GCA_027744355.1 Tyrannoseira gladiata
TTGGATAGTGCAATGTCTCACATCAACTACAACAATAATTTGATCGGAGGCTCTCTCCCGGGTGACCAACCGTTGAACTTTATGAATCCCAGAGGAGCCCCCTCCTCCGATGGGGGTGAGGGGAGACAGAGGGGCAAGAAGCAGGGACCACCGGCGGCGGGGAAGAAAACCTCCTTCAGCATTGAATCCCTTCTCGGTAAATCAACAGTTTTCATTTGTCCTCACGTCAAAACTGATTTAAAAATAATTTCATTTGCATTCACAATGTTATTCAGCATTTGAAGAAGAACACAAATTCTTTGAAAAAAAATAAGAAAGAGGATATGATAATGGGCCTTGCCGATAAGCTTAAAACTCTCCCTATTTTCCTTAGCTCATTCGAACAGTTGGCGACGAAACCAGGACTTCAGCCCCGAGGGCGGTGCACGATGTACAAGCGGGGGCGGAAAGGATGTACGTTTTTCCCCTTACGCATTACCTCATCCACCCCAAGAGCAAATCCGCTCTTCTACTAGACAGGGTCCCTGTTCGCCCGACCCTAAGGTAGCGGGGAAACCTGCGGTCGGTGTTTCGCAAACAGACAACGGTATTAAATGCATACTTTCACCAGAAATAATTTTTACTGCAAATACTGCAGCATTTTTTTTTACTTTTCATCAAACCGACAAAAAAATGAGGGAAAAAAGAATGAAAATGATTTTACGAATGGGAGCGGCTATACACCTGGTAATGTTGGAGTTTCCTTTAATTTCTTGACAGAGAAACGACCTGAGACTTACGGAGGTACAAACGGGAGCAAATCAGGGGGAACTGGGAGGCGAGCCGCGAAATCCAACCAGTTATTCTTTTCTGCTGCAGCTAAAAATAAGCTCACCCGCTTGCTCGCTCAGTCATTTCATGATCTACTTAACTCGTCTGGTAATGCTGCATTGATTGCATTCCTCCTTTTAACTATATTAAAAATTCCCCAGTCTTCAAGTCAAGTGCAGATGGTTCAGCTTCCTCTTTAAAAAAAGTCTTTCTCACTTTACCCCAAAGGTGGGTGCATCAAGTCAAGTACATTTTGTTTCCATCTGCTCAAATAATTATTAATATGCCGAGAGCATAAAGCGTCTATTCCCCTTTTCACACTCTCACTCTCCAGCTTTAGGACAAATGAACCCTCTCCTCCCATCTCATATCTCCTCAATCCTCCAGAAAATTTACCAAAACACCCTATCAAAACCAATTCCCGCTGCAAAAAATGCGCAGTAATTTGTTCCCCTGTCATTTCCACACTTTGTTTTTCCTCCCAACAGGAATCAGAAATCACCTGCAATAAGTAAGTGCAATCCAGGGCATTCCCCCTTGATATGGAGGACGGGAGGGGAGGGCGAGTGAATAATCCAGGAGCTAATCCAAATCCACTCTGCATTTTTTTATCTGATCTCACCTTCCAGACTTCCAAAGCATTCCTGCTTCAGTTCCAGTGCACCGTTATCGTTAGCGCCCTTTGCCATTTTTGCCACTGTGAGCAAATAGGTCTGTTCTGTAAGTACATTCCATTCCGAGCACGATCAAATAAAATGCTCATCGCATCTCATCTCTCACTCTCATGCATTTGCAAAGGCATTCCAATTTATTTCGCCCATCTCTCCTGGAACAATGAATAAGTTAGGATTGCTGTTTTGTTGCTCCTTGATTGCGAGCGTGATCGTGAGCACGAGGATCATCAAGACAAGCAGCAAAACCAACCAAGAACCAAGGCAACACGAGCATTTTTTCCTCCTTGCATTAGTCGGATCGGATCGTGGTCGTGTCGCTTCCTCCATTAAACTAAAAGTAAGTAAGTTGGAGTGACTCTGGACTCTGGAAAGGTCTGATCTACGAGACAACGAGGGGAAAAAACTTTCCACTTTTTTGTTTCCAAAGTCTTCACCCAGCGGCGACAAGAGAGCAATCAGCATCAGGAATCGGAACAATGGAATGGAATATCCAGCAAAAACTAACCAAACCTTCCATCCAGCCGGTTCCAGTGCCACTATTCCCTTACATCTCACTTCCCCTCCGAGCCGTGGAGTTTTTTGTCATTGCGTTTTTGCTCAAACCATGAGAAAAAATGGGAAAGTGTTTCGGGCTCGATCTCGATGTCTCAAAATATGTTGGGGACAAGACGAATTTCTACAAATGACTTAGGAGATGCCTACGATGCACAAAAATATGGCATTAGGAACAAATAGTTATGGCGGACATTTACTACCAACTACCACTCCAGCAGTTCTTATTGGCAGATGGCAAACGCACCGCGCCACCACAGTCAAGTGAAGTCGGTAGTACTTACTCTTGGTGTGCAAGGGGAATAAAATGCATGGCTTAACAATCCCCTTCATCATCATCATGAGGAACATTCTCTGGAAAAATATCGCCCTCGCCTTTGTTTTTTACATGGAGTGGGACAAAAAATGTATTCCAGAGAAGAAAGTGAAAGTGAGACGGGCACATAGTTTCGCTGGTGTGGATGATGATGATGATTATGCTGAGGACGGTTCTGACATCAAGAATGCACGCGGCTCGGCTCAGAAGCACTCTCTCATTTTTTATATTCTCGCAATCGGAGAAAGAAGCCGAATAGAATCCGCTACAAAAAATTTTTTATCCTGTGGTGGGTATACTTCCTCCAGGAAGAAAAAAATTTGTAGGAGTGAGTGAGTTTGGATCTGTCTTTGGTTCTGGACATGTTTCTCATGCTGAGCTTATCGTGTTGTTCGTTGTTCCTTCTCACAGTGACAACCATAGCCATAGGACACCGCACCACAGTCCCACAGTCATGAGTTTTTATTCTGGAGAAGGAAGGAATTTTCTCCAGGATGATGTTGATGTTGAAGCTCGGATTTTCTTTTTTTCTCCGCGACGGAAAATAAACTTTTCTTGTCTGGCTCTGGCTGGCATGGCATCTCCACTTTTTTTCTGTGACAACTCCATATTTCTTTTATAAGCCACATATTTCCAGTTCCAGTTCCAGATCCAGCTGGAGGAAGAAGAAAATGACATTCCTTCCCTGGAATGGTGCCTCCATCATCCGCCTCAGCTCAGCGTCCTGCAGCTAAAGGGCGGAAGTACTTACTGTGATTTCCAGATAAAAAAATGAGTTTGGATTGGAGGCGGAGGCACTGGAACCAGAACTGGAACTGGAAGTGGTCTTTCTTAACCAAGCCAAGCCACTGCAACTTGTTCCAGTACTTAAAATACTTACTCACTCAGTCTGGAAGTCTGGTTTTTTTTCTTGCAGATTTTCTCCGCTAAACTTCCCATTTCCCCCCAGCTTGAGTCTATTGTCGTCATTATGAGAAAGCGCGCCGTAATAATTCCCTTTATGACGGGAGGAGGAGGAGGAGGACCACCGTGGCCACGTGCACTTCATATTCAGCGGCGAGCTGGAGTTCTGTGGAGCTGGAGGAGTTGGAGAGACGGACAAATAATGTTTTCTCCAGGAGTGGAATTAAGGAAGATTCGCCCATTATTTTTCGCAGGAGAGTGGACCGAACGGCACCCACCCCGAAAATATGAGGTGGGGGAGGAAGAACGGAGACGACAGTGGATGAGAATGTCGTAATTTGTGAACCTGTATTATGTCTCACTCACCGGAGAAAACTTTCCCCATCATCAACGGAATTGCTGAAGTCGCATGGCTTGGAAGAGGCTCTGGGAAATGGAAAGGTATTCCATTCCATTCCACGGTTTATTTGATTGCCAGTTTGGATTTATTGGGGGAAATATCTGCGAGGGCTGTAACGGTAATTCAACCGTGCTGCCGTAATACCACCCAGTCCAGAGGAAAAGGGAGAGCGTGAACCGACAATATTTATTGTTTAGGACCAGAACCCGGACTAACTTTCTGCAATTCTGGATCTGGNCTGCGAGGGCTGTAACGGTAATTCAACCGTGCTGCCGTAATACCACCCAGTCCAGAGGAAAAGGGAGAGCGTGAACCGACAATATTTATTGTTTAGGACCAGAACCCGGACTAACATTCTGCAATTCTGGATCTGGATTTGGATTATGGAAGGAATTCAACGGAGAAATTGTTTTCCAGGAAAGGATTCCCAAAATCAGTTCAGCTTAATTCAACTCAGTGCACTTCCAAGTTAATCCATTTATTATCCCCGGAGAAGAAACAGAGTAATTTTTCATCCAGCGATAAATTATGAATCGATGAATTGGTTTCGGTATTTAGATTCGGATTGGATTCTCCTTCCTTTCGGAGAGGTTCTCCAGTCAATCAATTACTTTTTATGGGGATTTTTATTGGCGCGAAGGAGCAATAATATTTATTTGTTTCGAGTTGGATTCTCCAGACTCGGGAGTGGGGCAACGGGCAAAAATCTATTGAGCGGAAGCTCCCGTTTCAAGAAAATAAACAAAATATTTCTTCCAGGAGCTTAAAATTTTAGAGAGGGAAACAAATCCACTTTGGATTTTTCCTGGAGATTCTTCCTGGAGAAGAGGAAATATCACGATCTATAATGTCTAGTGGTGCTCCATTGTCTCATCCGATCTCATAATTTACATCCGCAATAACTGAAAGATTCATGAATGAAAATGAAAGTTGTTTTCATTCCAGGTTACGTTAGGTTGTTTTGCCTGGAGTTCTGGAAAGCTCTTCAAAAGATCAGACGATCTGAGTGATTGTGGGTACTTCAAGGAGGAAGTCCAATATCTTGTACCCGGAACTCAGCACAGAAGACAGAAGAACGTTGATCTGTTGTTTCCTTCATGAATGGATTCTCTCCGATGATAATTTCCCCCGTTGATTTGATTGATTGATGTTATGAAAGGTGGAAAGGACGGGAAGGTATTCCTGGAGATCGATTTCCTCCTTGAAAATAAACACTCCACTTTGATCTATTCCTCTTCTTCCAAATTAAATTCTCCCTTTGCTGGAGCAGCTTCTGGCTCTACTTATCTAACAATTCCGTAAGTATTTATTTATGAAGGAAGAGATGATAAGATGAAAGGCCGAGGTCTGCCTTAAAAATGTAGACACGATGCTATACGCATGACGGCATCATTTTATTCCCGGGAATTACCTAATGGCGCTGTCGTTGCGACCGTCGTTCATAAATACTTGACGTGGGCAGAATTACGTATTCATTCTCGTTCGCCATTTTTATGAAATTGCTTACTTTCAAATTAAATTCTCCCTTTGCTGGAGCAGCTTCTGGCTCTACTTATCTAACAATTCCGTAAGTATTTATTTACGAAGGAAGGGAAGATGAAAGGCGGAGATCTGCCTTAAAAATGTAGACACGATGCTATACGCATGACGGCATCATTTTATTCCCTGGAATTACCTAATGGCGCTGTCGTTGCGACCGTCGTTCATAAATACTTGACGTGGGCAGAATTACGTATTCATTCTCGTTCGCCATTTTTATGAAATTGCTTATTTGGATTTTGGATAATGTTACGACCGACCCCACTTAACATCAATATTTCCCCCCGAAGAATTTCCTAATTTCCCCCAGAATCATAAAGTTATATAATGCTCTGATTTGGGTTGTTTTCCACGTGGAAGGGAGATCAAAGTCTACAAAAATCCTTTGTGGAAATTATCGGAAACCGATATTATTGCTTCGGTCGGTCCTTTTAGGGAGATACCTACGCAGAAAAAAGCTTTTGAGCAAGTACAATATGAACATTATTCAATGAGCTATTCTAATTAAGGGGGTACTTCCGGTAGGTTATGAGTCCCACCACAGGACCGAATTCCACATCCAGATTAAAGATTGACAACAGGTTTGACTTCGTACTTCACTTCGGAAAGGAGTCAGTTGATGAATCAATTGATTGATTTATGTCCCTTACTATTTCGTCCTTGAGCATTCTAATCAAAAGGAATCTGGAGAATTGTTAGTAAAAGTTTCGTGGAATTGGTAAGCACCCGTGATATCCTATTTACTCGCCGTTTGGACTTCCAAGGACACGAATTGGGGGCCAAAAGTTTGAGCTCGGAGGTCTTGGTCTTGATGCGAGATGAAGATGTGGTAGGGAGGATGATACTTTCTAAATGACATTCCTCAGCCAAAGCCGAGCGAAGTGAAGCCCGTACAGTGCACTTTGGTGAGTGAGTGACTGACTCACCCACCCATGAGCTCCGAGATAATGAGCTGACTTGACTTGACTTTGAGGAAAGTACAAGTTAATGAATTAGTGAGGAGCCGAGCATATCCCCTCCTCCCTCCCAGGAATCCTCACTAATGATCCGGGGCTGAAGACTATAATCACTTCGCCACCATATAGGACCCCTTCCTTGCCTCCAAGTTTTTTTTTCGGTGATTGATGAAAGGGAAAACTTAATAAACTCCAGACTGGAGAATGAATGAATGAATGAATGCACTGATGCCTCTCCTAAGCCGGAGAAGTAAAATACTTTCGATCTCATCTCAACGGAGATCCCAAAGTTGTCTAGTCTTTCCAGGTGGAAGACAAATACCAACTTCCAGTATTGTTGATAATGCCGCAGCAGTAAAATAATAGTAATCCGGTGTTCACTTTACCTATATATTCTAGATCCTTATCCTTTTTTCCTCCAAGAATGACACTTAATCTCTCTCCTCCAGTTTCCAGCTCCTCAATCCAGCTCACCGTCGTCCATCACCTCACGTTCTGGAGCATGTGAAGCCTAGAAAAAAACCACAAATATACGCTCTCATTATTTCATGGCGCCACCCCAAAAAAACTTGAACTTCGATCCACTCAACTCACTGGAGGTAATATCCTTTTACACTAATACTAATAATAGCATTTGCGGTGGGGAAAGTTATGCGAAAACTTTGTCTTCTCATCCTGTCTCCCCCTCTGCGTGCTCTTCCAGCTCTTCGTCGAATCAGGAAGTTCAACTTTACTTAGCCTTGGAGAAAGGAATCAATTTTCGGTGAACTCCATGCCACGACAGAACAAAACACATTGTACTTATTTACACGCGCCATCACTAATGGAGGCAGAAGCAGCAACAACCTCAAGTTCATCCTCCCCCTCCCACCGAGGCAATGCATTTTTTCTCCGGTGGTTTGGTTGGGGTGGAATGGAATGGGGAAGTGCGTGCCATTTCATGATGTCTGAGTGAGTGAGTGAGTTTAATGAAAGTGCGGTGGAGTTGGTTCCTCCACCATAAAAATAGTTTTGTTCTGTGGTTTTTAGCTTCATTACCATTATTACTCGACGACAGGACAGAACTACTGGAAGCAACTTGTAACTTGCTGGAGCTTTCTCACTTCCACTCTCACTTTTCTCTACCGGAAGAAGCCAGACCAGACCACTTTTTTTTGTTTTCCTCCCTACAAGTTCAGAATACTTAACGATCGCCACCATAGAAGCATTTCGATATCGAAAATTTTCGCTACATGTGCATAAAAACCCTGAACCTTTGTACTTATCTACCAGGCGGGACCTGTCAATCGCTGCCGGTGTAACAGAACAGAAGCGAGTCTTTCGCTCGTGCTTTCTACTGGGCCCATACACTTAGCGCTTCTAACTTCCGCCCCCGCTTGATGCCTTGCTTGATACAGCAAATTTTTTTTATTGTCCCAATCCAATCCAGCCCATATCACGTTCCGCTGAAGCCGCAAGGCAGGAGCACGCACTTTTCTTCGACTTCGACTCTAACGAATTTCGCGGGATGATGAGGACCGGTTCGTTCGTTCGTTGACTTCTGTCAAGAGTCATGATAAAATAAAAACTTTCTCCAGTCCTCGTCCTCACTCTGTTTTGATTTTTAACTTGTTCTCCAGACTCAACTCCGACTTCTACTCTGGAGTCTGTAGCAATTCAGGAGAAATCCTTGAGTTTTCCACCTCCACTCGATCCCTCCCACCACGGATATTTTCGATCGTTGGTGGACCTCCTCCTTCCCCCTCGTTGAAATTCACATCAGGCACCAGCAAGCACCCAATTTGTTTCGTATTTTTTGTGTAAGCAAAAGCAAATCCATAAAAAAGTGCGTTTGCTTCAGCTTTAGTCCCATCCCAATTGCTCTTGGTCTTCCTTCATGGACTCATCTCTGGAGGAGCCTTTTCATGTTCACAGGGGCACTCCAATAATATTTGGATTTCCCATTAAGTCCCTCCAACATCGCATCGCGGATGCGGATTGCATTAAGTGTGTTCGGGAGGCTTTTCGCAGATATCAAAGCGAAATGGAATATCCAATTCCTAGAGAATCCATCGACTCCAATCCAATCGAATCCAAGCCAAACCAATCCAGCGGCAAAAAAAGAATGAAAAGAGTGGTGGTGGCTGGTCTGGTCTCGTATCTCTTTTCCGGATCCGGAAAGGAGTCGAGTCGAATCCTTCTCTTCAGTCCTCAGATAAATAAATAGAACGAGACAGTTGTTGTCGTTGTCGCGCGGAGTGTGTGTGTGGATCAAAGAAGAGGAGAAAGACACGCACGACATGATCATCACCATCATCCCCATCAGCATCAAGAGGAGACAGGGACCGCGATTCGGAGTCTCCTCCAAAAAGGAGGAATTTCCTCCGACGTGCTCGTAATGAACAAATTGTCATTCATCTACAAAAACATTCGAACACAACTTGAGCTTGTAGTTCTAGAAGGATTGGAGATTGGAGTGCTATAGCCCCCCTCCCCCCGAAAGCAAAGTCAACACCAAAACCAATTTGTATCTACAAAAGGAAACCGGAATAACAATGGGAATCCATCTATCCATCCAGCCCAAGAGGTGAAAATCTGCCTGCCTGCCTCTCTGACTGAGTCCATGTTCCTTTTTATCCAGGCTTTACATCAGCTTTACAAGTACAACTGCTTCTTCTTCCATGCACAAAATGTGGAAGCCAGCGAGGAGGATTGGGTGGTGAGGAGAATACTTATTTCCCCTTATCGGGATCTCAAGGCCTTCCATAAAGTCGTCGCTGTGTTGTCGTTGTTGGGGGAGAAGTCCTCATAAACAGAACATTTCCATTTTTCCCCCGTTTTTGTATAGCCCCCCCCCGAAAGCAAAGCCAACACCAAAACCAATTTGTATCTACAAAAGGAAGCCGGAATAACAATGGGAATCCATCCATCCAGCCCAAGAGGTGAAAATCTGCCTGCCTGCCTCTCTGACTGAGTCCGTGTTCCTTTTTATCCAGGCTTTACAAGTACAACTGCTTCTTCTTCCATGCACAAATTGTGGAAGCCAACGAGGAGAATTGGATGGGTGGTGAGGAGAATACTTATTTCCCCTTATCGGGATCTCAAGGCCTTCCATAAAGTCGTCGCTGTGTTGTCGTTGTCGGGGGAGAAGTCCTCATAAACAGAACATTTCCATTTTCCCCCCGTTTTTGTGCACGTTTCGGGAAAAAATGATAAGGACGAGAGGAGCGATTCTTCTGCATCGTTGAATTTCCGGGGAAATGGGTCTCTCCTCCCTCGTTATTGGGGAAGGTCACAACGATTGAGGGAATGGCGATATATACTTTCCAGAGTCTAAAAATTGCTCCAGAGTTATTCTCGGAATTGGAGAAAAAATTTTATTTCCGTTGCTTTCTTTGCTTCCCATTTCTGGAAATTCTAGGATTTACCTCCGTTCAGTCAGAGTCCGGAGTTCTGGAAAGGGAAGGAAAGCTGGAGAAGACCCTGCCACCACCACCGCACCACCGTTGAGTTTAACTGATGTCAGCAATCATTCACTGCCAATTAGCTTGTCATCCAGCTCGGAAGGGAAGGGAAGTGTAAACATCAAATGAATACAGATTTAGAATTTCCAGATACCCCCGGCAAACACCACTCCAAGCAACTCCAGCTCCAGAGTTTTGGAGATTGTATTCTCCCCTCCAGAAACATTTTCAAGCTGACGGTGCAGTGCTGGAGTCTGGCTTGGATAGTTTATTCAGCCGGCATTATTCTATCCTTTGTCGGGATGGAGTAATCCGCGGCAGCTTTGAATTTTGATGCGGGCATCTCATCACCATCACCAGAAGGACTTGATACATGGCCCATCCGAAAGTCACCAGGAGTTTCATTAGATGCTAAATAAGACAGATCCTGGAAGTACCGCAGACTATCTACTAAGTACTTTCTCCGAATTTGTAATTCCACTCGGATGGAAATGGAATTCTCCAGCCTTTTTTTTGGGTGAACGTACTCAACTCAACTCAACTACACTCCACCAATCCAAGTTCTTGGGTTCAACTTGGTTCAGGTTCTGGCTGGTGGAGGATGGAGAAGGTCCCCCGACAGCTAACGTAATTATGACCGATGGCCAATTTGGTGTTGTGGTTGCTGAAAAGAAAACTCCTTCCAGCCATTTTTATTGCCAAGACAGGAGAAGTCAAACCTGCCTTCATCCCAGAGCCAATAAGTACGCATTTAATTTAGGAACTCACCACCACCACCACACACCCGCATCACTTCAACTGGCTGGAACTGGAACAATGTCTGCAGAAAGGGAAGTGAAATGAATTGTGATAGCGATTGCGATGATGATTCGGCTTCGGCAACTTGGCAAGTGGCAAGGTTGAAAAAAATCCTGGAAAATCGAAAGGAAGACTCAGGGTCTGAATCTGATCCGATCAGGATGGATGCAAGGATCGAGTCAATACTTCCAGTTCCAGAATCACGAGAAGGGAAGCACATGGACTCATGGTGATGATGGCGATGGAGCTGCGATGACGGAGAAAGTGTTTGCTCATCTGACAAGGGACTTCCCGAATTGTTCTCTGAGGAACGTACGTGCGTGCCTCAATTTCCCAGACTTCTGGAGACAGCCAAACAACCGGCTTAAGTCCCCCTTTTGCCAAAACATATATCAAATATCGAGGAGCTGGAGAGGAGTACTGGGGCTTGGGGGCTTTTTTATGGATTCTTGCGAAAAAAATTGGTCGTGATTCGTGATAGTACTTCAGCTGGAAGCTGGAAACCGGTGATGATACTTTAGTTAATGATGCGACGAAACTGCTACGCAGTAAATAGTACGCATTAGTAGCACAGATTATAATCTCGAGATTTTCCTTCCAGCCGGGAGACAGCTTCCTCTGGAAAGTAGGCACTTCCATTAGATACTTTTACTTATTCGCAGCTCTGAGGTAATAAATGGGAATGGGAATGGAGGCATCAGGAAATTTTCGCAAAATGGCGAGCAAATGCGTATTAATCCCGAGCATGGTTCTGCACTTACACCCTGGAACATTTGCCAATTTTCCCATTTGCTCCAAATAAGGGGAAACAGTGTTTCTGGATTCTCCAGCGAAGGAAAAAATGCAATTTTTGGGGGAACGTGAATTCTAGAATCCTAGAATCCCAGAATTCTAAATGAAATGGATATGGATGTAGGGCGGAGGGGAAGAAATGGATGAACACCGGGACTCCTTAAGGAACATTGGCTGGAGAGAGCTAGGACTTCTCCGTAATAGGATGCAATATTTAACGTAGGTAATGCACATTACACGGCCCTACAAGACATTTATGAAGTGGAATCCCGAGTCCAAACTTGTCGCCGTGCATGTTAGCTCGGGAAGAACACGTAGGAGCACATGACTCTTCTCACATTTTTCACCATTATAAATTCTGAAAAATGAGGGTCTATGTCAAACCCCTTTTCCAGCAGCTCGGAGCTCGGAAAAGGAATTGAATCGAATTCCACGGAAAAACAAAAATCCGTTTGAACTAAAATGTGGGTCTGTGGGTGGTCGTGGCGTGGTCATGGAGGGAATGAACATTGTACCTTGTACTGAACCGATCCAGTCAGCTAGGGAGGGAGTGGCAGACTGGAAAAAATACTTCAATGGTTTTTTTAATAGACTATCGGGTCAATGGATTTCTTATGCCGCCTCCAGCTCCAGAGCTCCAGTCTTTGTATAAGGCAGAGTGGGTCGTGGGGCCGTAAATCAGACAATTTTTGTGAGATTTTTAGTTCCTCGATCCCACTCGACTCCTCGAGAAAGACCTTAATGCAATGATGCAAAACTGGACAACATAATAATGGACCTGAAAGGGAGAGTACTGAAGCCTGAAAGTTTCCGAGAAATTCTGGAGTCCCTTTGTTCCCTTCAGAGCCATTCATCCTGGTCCATTTTTGGAAAGTATCAGATCAGATTCACTTCACGTCACAGGAGGAATTATAATATTTTTGGGGTGTTTGTGAGCCCCCACAAAAGAACTCCAGATACACTACTGGATGGAAATGAAAGTGATTGGATTAGCTTTTCCAGGAAGATGGAAAGTGAAGCCAGAGCCAGATGAAGTGATTCGATTTTCAGGGAAGCCTTATACCTCCCCCCAGTAACTTTTATAGAGCCCCGGGGATCCGTGGATACTTGGAAGGGGTCAGGGAGATTCGGGTTAAATGGAGTCCCCTTTCTGTACTTAATTGACAAATCCACAAGCTGGACAAATCTGCTTCGCTGGACAGAACTGGTGCGGTGGCGCCAGAAATTCGCATGATCTTAATTTAAACAAGAGCAAATCATTCCTGGAATGGGATT
This sequence comes from Tyrannoseira gladiata, assembly GCA_027744355.1. Taxonomy (NCBI): domain Eukaryota; kingdom Metazoa; phylum Arthropoda; class Collembola; order Entomobryomorpha; family Entomobryidae; genus Tyrannoseira; species Tyrannoseira gladiata. The sequence continues at coordinate 12,459 of JAHZNH010000541.1, forward strand.
TCAGCAGAATTATCAAGTTCAAAATGCTGATTTACCCCTGTGGAAATTCCAGGAGTTATTACTGAACTATTTCAAGGGCCAAAATTGAGTATTCCAAGACTATCCAGCCAGATCCAGAGTTCCAGGAGACGGCCTTCGAAACTGGAAATCGAATAACTTTTCCTTATGAATAAAATATCTGTTGGCAATGTCGCCCTGGAAAAAGGATATTTCAGGGTCCGGGGAAAAGTTTTTCCCCGCAAATGTGGAATCGGACTCATAACGCGCCACTTAATGGCCATCACATGGGTGGACGTGGACACCCCCACTCCACACTCTGGAAAATCGCATTTAAAAAATAGGAGTAGATTTTTATTCATGACTTCCATCTCCAGAAATATCCAGATCATGAACATTATCTATATTTTTATTTGAATCACATCCAGCCACCCATTCCAGTGAAACCAATAGTCGTGATTTTTTACGGTAACGGTAAGGGGGAAAGCAATGAACGTGAGTGAAGTGTGTGGAGTTGATCGTCACTCCATTC
>JAHZNH010000542.1:0-10707 GCA_027744355.1 Tyrannoseira gladiata
ATTTCACCGGTCTGTTTTTTGTGCTCAACCATTTTGTCTATTGTTCCGTTCCACTCTTCCCGAAGCTGGATTTTACACGCATGTCAATCGCTGAAATATGATGCCAACATTAAGAAGCTAAATAGAAACGGTGCACCATGAAGTCTTCTGCACTTTCACGGTTGGGGGTTGTACACTTCTCTCTAGGTTGTACTGGTGTAAATATTTCCAATTCCAAAGCGACCACTGAACGATACAATAAACGATCAATAGCCAATATTATCCATATCTTTCCGACCGCTTTTACACTTTGTTCCAAGTAGAACTTCTTAATCATGGGAGAAAATCCTATCAGATGCATGAGGATCTTATATATTATTGTGAGAGATGGAATATTTACAACAAAAACATTATCGTTCGTGAAAACTCACGCAATTAGCATAGGATGACAAGATTGACGTGCAGTCATCATTACATGCATACCTGTCTTGTTTTCTTGAGCGGAAAAAATTGCCCCCGATATGTGATGATATGCGAAAGCGAGTAGATGAAGTGTGTTTTAGTACGTATTTCTGCATCGGCGCGACAAAAACCACGGTGTACAGTAATAATCATCACTTCATTACTCCTACCTTGTCAGTGTCAGCTTATTCATCAGTTTCGAAATTGTAAAACAATAATCAATCATTATATGTGTGTGGAGAATGCTATGAGTTTCACAGCTATTCATGTCCCTCTAAATGGAAGCTTGGGAAAATGTGAAGCTCCATCTGTCAGATTTTTTAGTTTCATGTTTGACATCTCAAATGTTCCATAGACATTCTCCCAATTTGACACTTGGGATTGAACTTTGAAGGCACGCATAATTATAAAGTTTGTGTGAACTTACTCAACTTATTTCAGCATTGGAAAGAATACATGACTATTTAATAGAAATCGAATAATAGAAACCATTGTCCTTTGTATAGTAATGTGATCTAGGCATGCCCAGTTCAGCGCGAATGAAAAAAATGACATTTTCTCCGGATAAAAGTTTCGAACCTTGATGTATCCGCCAACATGCAATAATAATAACAAAGGTCAATCTTTTGAATTGGAACAACACAATTTCTTTGTCTTTTTTTCTGACAATGATCTACTGTTCTTCCTGCATTAAAATTTATGATTGATAATGAATGAGATACATATGCAAGAAACGTCCAATAATTTCTGCTCATGAAAAAAGGATAATCTATGCTTTGCTTCTGTTGGCTGGCACTTCTCCTCGTTTTTTTGTTCCATATACTCATGCATGTTCTAATAAAAATCGTAACAAAAGCAATGGGACTGGGGGAAAGACGGAAATATTATTTTCATACTTATTTTTTTTGCTAACTTGAACTCGCACAAGTACTATTTCACATGTCACCTACACATGCACATGGAAGGCATTAACATTTCCCATGCTTTGGCAGGCATGACACTTCTTTTCTTCTTTGTGACGCATGTTATATGAGATATGACACGCCTATCCGATTTTTCATTTTAAATTCACCGTCTATATGCAATTATTTCTTTCTTTATTTTGTTCCATGTCACCCTCGTTTCAATATTTTTGTTCTCATTCTCATGCTTTCCAGTGCTTATCCAAGCAGAATCCGTTTTCTCGTGTTAATCACGCCTACATGTTTCAAAAGTTTTTTCTAACCCAATCTCGAGTGATTCACACGTGCTTTATAGGATATTAAATGTATTTATATTCTAGAGCCATGCATTGAATTACAGCATTGTTTTAGTAGCCCATATGAAAAGGATGTTTGCCCTCTTTCTTTATTTCAGGTTTACTGTACCTTCATCTCACACCATTTCCTCAACCATGTACCATGATTTTAGATGAGCGTGAAATCAACTACCTATTTACCCTCGTAAATTGCCGCTTGAATTTCTAACCCTTGTCTACCGCCATGAAGTCGGCTTTTGCACTCGTATTGTCTTACTCTTGCAAAACAATGATACTTCGGTCAATGAAGCGAAGTGATATTATCAAACTACAAGAGCGCTTTAAAATTCGCGAATGAACCAAATATACTTTAATTGACTGACCGAGTAAAGCATCAGAAGCGCAAGTGAGAAAAGTGACTGTCTAAGCGGGACTTAATTTTTTCCCGGTGACATAAATGCTGACTCCCGAGAGATTCTTGAAACTTATCCGACAGCAATGTCGGCAAACAGCAAGTGCTTGCTCTTTGGTTGAACTGATGTTTGCAGTTAGTTTCGTAATTGCCATAATCAGCCTTACCCAACAGTACAGCCCTAGTCACTTGCGATATGTCATAATAAGCACATTAAATGCTCTCTTCTGTCTGGCCACCCACGTAATGAATTTTGCGAATTCATTCTACTTTTAACTTCTCGCTAAACTGCAAAGAACAAGGAAAACCGGCATTCTTTTTCATGAAGTGCTGTTCATTCATAAACGATTTCGTTCATCACACACATGGTAAGCACAAGTATTTTTTAAGGTGACCTACAACAAAAAACAAATGCACTTGCGAATAAGTAATATGCGCTATCTTATCGGCAAAATAATATCTGTGAGCTCAAAAACGTTTGAAGAAGCGATTCTTCAAATAACCATATGCATATTTGTATAAAGTGAGCTACCATAAAACGCTGTAGTTGTATGCACATATCATCCTTATCATCGTCATCACCTCCCCTCGAAAAACAGTAAGAGTTTGGGGCTCTCTGCGTGGCTTAAGTTTTTTGTGAATGCTGGACACGCTTCATGATTTCATAATCATAGTATATCCCCAATACACATGCCAAAAATAATAGGGCTTCAACTCAACCCAACTTCAACACTTTTTTACCTCTTCATAAATAAAACCCAATCTTAAAATGAACGCAGCATTTACACTACTCAGCAGCATTGCCCTACAATACATACCGTAATTTTCCCATTTTTTTACTCACATTTACTCTATTTCATAATCATTGCTTGATTCCATGCATCAAGTCATTACTGTTTTAGTTGGAGTGGTCAGCTGAAAGCCAGCAGAGCAGTGGTAATTTCATATTCCATCGAGTAAAAAGCATTGGCGATACCCACATATGGGGCAAAGCTGTGAGATTAAAAAAGTGAAAAACTACAAAGTCATTACTGTTTTAGTTGGAGTGGTCAGCTGAAAGCCAGCAGAGCAGTGGTAATTTCATATTCCATCGAGTAAAAAGCATTCATTGGCGATACCCACATGTGGGCCAAGCTGTGAGCTTAAAAAAGTGAAAAACTACATCTGAATCCTTAGGAATCCTTGTCCTTACCTTTGGTTGTGAATAGGCGAGTCCGTACCTATTTTGAGCAAGTCTACAATAATACATGGACGCTTCGACCTATTGACATTTGTCGGTGAACGTTCTTCTCAGAATTTTTCTCCAGGTTGTGGTGACGTTCCATCTTAAGTACGTGCGTTTTAGTGTGTGCTCGTGCTCACATCAACAAAAAAGACCATTCGTCGCTTCACCGAGAATTTTTCTAACAATAGCTGGTTCCTTGGAACTACTGCATACTACTACATTCTACAGTTCCGTTTTTGTTATATTAATTGACATTTTCCGCAAGCTTTTCTCACGAACAAATCTTTGTATGAACGGCACAAAATTGTAAGTTTACATCAGGATTTTCCTCCTAGTAATTGCCAATTTTCTTGGACTTATCGTCAATAAACTTGTGGTGTATGCCCGGGCATTATCTTCCAGGCAAATCTAATACCGCGTTCGTACACCCACAGCGGAGTAACTTGCCTTTCCCCATTTGAATAAAGTATTAGCAATTGGGTGCGTGTGCATCGAAAAGGTAAATATTTCCTTTGGCTTTTCCAAATTCTAAATTGTGTTGTCCCTGTCCCTCTTTGATCTGTTGCTTCGCAAATGTTGAGAAAAAATCCTTCAGTTTACTATTTGAGACACACATGAAAAAATACGTAACCAGAAGTGCAAGCGGTGCTACTTATTGGATGGATTGTCTTCTAGCTGAATAGTTCGTACACCCACAGCGGAGTAACTCGCCTTTCCCCATTTGACAAAGTATTAGCGGTGGGTGCGTGTGCATCCAAAAGGTAAATATTTCCTTTGGCTTTTCCGAATTCTAAATTGTGTTGTCCCTGTCCCTCTTTGATCTGTTGCTTCGCAAATGTTGAGAAAAAAAATCCTTCAGTTTACTATTTGAGACACACATGAAAAAATACGTAACCAGAAGTGCAAGCGGTGCTACTTATTGGATGGATTGTCTTCTAGCTGAATAGATTCGTCATCTGCTGGAATGAAATCACGTGGACTATCAGGTTTTTTTGTTTAATGCTACTTAGGTTTAAAAACACAAGTGTGTCTCTTCTGCGAAGATGATGATCGCGTATATTTGCTCGGTAACTTGTCTGCTTGTGTAAGAGATTTTTTTCTGGTCTTGCATGTAAGTAGAAGCTGAAAGTAAATGGACCTGATTAAACCTTACTGAATATACGATGTCATGCCATTCTAATTCACTCACTCAACAACAACAACCGCACCACCACTGTCGCATACTTATACTTAGAAATGTTATGTAAAGCTTGGTTATGTCTGAATTGAAAACAATAATTGGATCTATGTTGCTTCACTCAAGGACATTTTCGTGTCGTTTTTGTCTTTGCATGGACATCGTTTTTAGGGAAGAGTGGAATGGAGAGATTTGCCAGTGCCAGCGAGCGTAATGAGGTACAAGAACGAGAGAGATTTAGCAGAGTAATGCTGAAAACGCAATATAGGTATACAAGAAGTCTTAAGAAAACAAATGTAAATGATTATTTTCCATTTCTTTTTTCTGTTAAGACAATCAACAATACGTACGACCGAGGCAAAGAATGTTTGTGTTACTGGTGTGTGATGACCTTCTTTCATTTTCTTTTCAGTTCAAATTATTAAACATCAATTACAATTGTATCGCTCCCATTAGATTTCCAAAGTCCATTGTGCTAAATGTTTTGCACCATTGATGGAGGTTGTCGTTCCCACTAATTGCTTCTGGTGATTTTCACCGTAAAATACAGGAATATGGAAAAAAATCGCTGCATAAATGGTATTATTGAAACATGATTTTATCGCATTCTCCAAATTAATTAGCAGATCCGCGAGTTATGATCTACTCACTTCATAAATAAGCATTATTATATTGTTTGAAAAGAATGACGCTGGAAAAAAGTTTGTTACGAAACATTTATGTCTGGGAGGCAGTCTGAAATGAAATTTTCCGCAATTATGAAAACTTTTTTCACCTGCAATGAATCATTTACTAGTTATGTAAGTATGGGAAAAATAGTGCTACCATAAGCAGAACCTTACAGTAAGGCTTTTTTACTTTTCCCTTGCAAGAACTCACAGGCATTATGCCTCCCTCCAAGGAAAGAATCATCACTACTCTTAAGCATATTCCTTCCAGAAAATTAACATCAGCACAGCTTTATTCATTTCAGGGAGGAAAAGAAAAAGAAACTTCCCTCTCTCACGTTTCACCTCACATCCGCTGTCGTCAGCACGTCAACTTTTTTAATGATCAACGTGGACTATTTTCTTCTTCTCCTTTTTCTTTCCTCTCCTTGTTCGAAATCCACGAATTTGAATGGTAGGAAAACGAAAGGCCTTTGTTATATTTCTCCTCCTTTTCTTTCCTGCTTGAGCCATCCAGATAAAAATCTGTGAATCTGAATCTCGCATCTCACCTTTTGTATCAATGTTTCATCATCATTATCATGATTGAATCGCACTATTATGACATTTCCAGAAGCCCGTCTAGCTCTACTAATGCATCTTGTTTTGGAAGAGTAAACACATAATGCACATTTTCTGTAAGTTACACTCATTCGTATACTCAGAATGAAATGAGTATGTTAAGCTGGCTGAGCTGCTGCTGCACCAGTACTATCTGCGGCGCTGCCACTCCAATACCTGATCTGTTTCCATCTTAAATGATCATATCATTAAAAATCCAATTTTCCATTTTATCTCCGGTATCACGGCTTACACACGCATACTACACTAGAAAAGTAATCAGAATAATCAATATTATCTTTCTTACATTATACCTCCTTCCCGCACAGCTTTTGTTCATTGTTGACTTGGATGTGATATGGGCTTGGGAGTCCTGAGTGAGAGTGAGTCGAATGAATCTTGGAAGTGGAATGGGGAAAAAAGAAAAATACAGAAACTCAAACTAAAGCCTCCACTTTTTCTCCATCTCTCTTCTGCGCGTCATAATAGGTAGTAAGTAGATATAAGAGTAATGGTGGCACTCTTACGCCAGATTTAATGTATGCAAAGTGCAAAGTAAACTCAACAAGGTTGATTTCTCTCTTTACATGAAGTAGAAGAGACAAAGAATAACACGGATCGTCTTCGTGCATGCTTCTGAAAACGTGCTTCTTTATGTGGGAAATACCACCTCTTATTTCTTATTTTCTCTACTTACTTTAGGGAACCATTTTCCCCCATTTCCATTCCACCCTTTTTGCGTTGAGTAGTGGGAGTAACATTAGATAGGAGGGAAAACGAGCAGAAAATATTGTGGAAGAGAAGCAGGTGAACTGAAGGAAGTGGCGTCTACTTAGAGGTCTTCCCTTCCACGAATCTAGCACGACGGACTTTGCTTGTTGCTGGGAAGAAGAAAGCGGATTTAAAAGGTGATCCTCTGAAAAAAAGAGAGAATGCATACTTTTACGACGCGGAAAAAGGGAAGGAGGCCTGTCAAGTCTCTTCCCGAAAGTAGGAGGATATATAAGTAAATATATATGAAGTAAGTAAGTAAGTATTGTTATGTATGATATTATGATGTGCTTTAGTTAGACCAAGAAAAGAGGATCGTATTATACGACGTTCGTTGTCATCATGATGAAGCCCGATTTGGGGGAAGAGAGCCATGCAAAAGATGGGATTAGTGCGGAGGATGTAAAGAATAAAAAGAGAGCGATGGGAAGCGAAATCATCATCGTCGGCAACGCCACCACGGGCAAGGGAAAGAATGATGATGAGGTGGAGGAGAAGAAGCAAGGAAATTATGAAACCTCTCCAAAACTAGAGCCCCCGACTTCATCCTACGAGGAGATTTTAACGGAGGATGAGCTTCAGAAGTTAAAAGCAGAGTTCAATCGACTTAAAAGTCAGTTTAATCCTTCACTTTTTCCTGCATGAAAATTTAAAAATAATATGATGGGAACAATGCGACGAGACGAATGAGAGAAAAAACGCGGAAAATGAGATAGAAAAAGACTGAATAGTAATTTAGGTATATAAAAGTACCTTTCACAGGCTTTTGTTTTTACATTCTAATTTAGTAGACACTAGTAGTAGTAGTATTTAGACAGTAATAGTAATTAATATTATGAATCTACTATCTTTCGTCGAGGATTAGATTTGAATGCTCCGTCGCATTGCATTGGTTGGAAAGGCAAAAGAAACATTTTGCGAATTGCTTTTCTAATCTACATTCAGTAAAAAAATCAGTCTTTTATAGGTTAAACAAATCATGAATAAGTTTTTTCCAGCTCTGAATGCATCACATCACATTATAATAAGTACATGTTCAAATACGCATTTCAGACTCTTGCTACTTGGACCATGCAGGAGCCACCCTGTATGCAACAAGTCAACTGGAATCGTATTTTTTCGAGCTTCAATCAAATCTTTACAGCAATCCGCATTCAAGGAATCCTTCGAGCACTATTACCACCGATGCGATTGATTACATCAGACAAAGGTAAGTACTTTCGCAGTAAATCTGAAAAGAGGAAAATATTTTACTGGAATTGTCTCACTTCACCCCAGAAATCTTTCCGAGCTGTATCTTCTGACTTCTATATTTAATACAGAATCCTAGCCCATTTTGGAACAACGTCGGATGAACACACAGTCGTATTTACTTCTGGCACCACGGCTGCTCTTAAAATCGTGGCGGAGACGTTTGATTTCAATGGGGGTAAGTTTTGGTTGAGTCTGTTGATAAAATAACTAAAAGCTTTGCTACAGCTATGATTTAATTTACTTTCCTAACGTATTTTAATGTTAGCTTAGATAAAATACTCTCTTAAGCTAATACTTTTTGGTCTTTTTGTAATTAATTTCGTCTATATTTACTTTTCCCTCGAAGTATGCTTAGTAAGGCAGTGTTTACTAATAGGTAGAGTGTAGATCAGACGGTAAAAACAAGTAGGAAAAACTTTTCTGCTTGTCTTTCACCACCGCCATCCACAATGAAGCTTATTATAATTCCCTAATTGCCGATTTGATGGCATTAAGACTTTTTAAAGCTATACTTCGTCTCAAAATAGGTGTTCAAATTGGTTAATGATTGCTTAGTCAGTATGCTTACAGGGCGCTTTACTTTGTTCCTAGTTTGTACTTTTATGTTGCTTAACCTGCTCTTATACTTTTTTCTCGATGAAACAACAGCCTCTTAGTAGCTCATTTACTTTTTTTCTCCACAAAAGTTCAAAACTATAAAAGGAAGGAAGTAAACTGGCCTGGAACCATCGTTGTCGTTTTTCTATCCAGTTTTACTACTACTACCACCACCATTACATACTTACAAACTCGGATCCATTTGAAAGTATGTTGGAGCAGTAACAAAAAAATGACTGTGCCATTGTGCACAAAGGGGTATATTAATAGTTTAAAACTAAGTAAAACAGAATACTCCTGGGCACAATGTTCCCTTCCTCTGAGTATCGTTTTATTGCGTCGCTAGCATCATCATCATTATCATCCCTTTTCTTCCTCCGCATATCACATCACAACAAGGAGCAGAAACCAAAGTCAAATAAAAGGAAGGAAGTAAACTGGCCTGGAACCATCGTTGTCGTTTTTCTATCCAGTTTTACTACCACTACCATTACATACTTACTAACTCGGATCCATTTGAAAGTATGTTGGAGCAGTAACAAAAAAATGACTGTGTCATTGTGCACAAAGGGGTATATTAATAGTTTAAAACTAAAAGTAAAACGGAATACTCCTGGGCACAATGTTCCCTTCCTCTGAGTATCGTTTTATTTCGTCGCTAGCATCATCATCATTATCATCCCTTTTCTTCCTCCGCATATCACATCACAACAAGGAGCAGAAACCAAAGTCATACATACGTAATTTGACATGCAAAATTTTCCTTTCCTCTGTTCTCCTATCTCTGCCCTAATGTTCACTGGCTTGGCTTTCTTATGAGTTTTGGCGAGCTGTCCTCCAAAATGGAGGGAATCTTATCGTGACTTTTGCCTTCGTAAATGCCCTGACTAGTAGTTTATCTGGCAGGTGGAAAGAGAAGAAGAAGAAGGGTTGCACATATTTACAAGCAGAATGCAAGATTTTTTATAGCGTGGTACATAGTACATACCATGAGAAGCAAAATGTCTTTTTTTCGGTGAAAGTTTTTCCCTACTGGTCCTTAGCCCAGTTTTACACAAAAAGGAAAAGAAGACACTGACTGAAAACACTCATGGTGGCGGTGCCTGGTTGATCTTTGAAGACAGAGGGAATTATCTTTTCATTAAGTCTCCTGAATATAAAAAAGTATCCTTTTCATCCCACCTTAATTAGTAATTCTATGGAACGAAAAAGGGCTTCGGAACATGTCGTGGTCGTTAAAAAGTGAGCTATGTATTCAAGTAATGATCAACTCATATAAAGTAGAACAAGATAAGATGACTTATACCTACCTTCTACTAATGAATCTACGGTGAAGGAAACCTTATCAGAGCTTTAGTGTGAAGAGCGCATGAGGAGGGACAAAATTTTCTCTAGTTTACCCACGCAAAATCAGCAGGATTACGTGAAAGCGCACGTTCGGATTTTGAAGGTTTTGACTTGCATGAATCATTTTAGGGAAGATCGACCAGTGCTAACAATGATGTCATGTTTTACGCACGTTCAATGAAATTGTGGAAGTATTTTGAAGGTTCTTACGTAAAACTCGTGGTAGGCCTAGTCCTTCAACTAATTCATAATTTCCTTCAACCACCAAAAAACAATCTGCTCCTCGAAGGTTACGCTACTGCTTTCCTTTTTTAGTATATATGTCCAACCAAACAAGATTTGTTGTTGTTTGCATTCTATTATTTTAGAGGCTTCCTCCAAATAATTCGCTGATGAAAATTTGTCCTTCCTCATCTCAAATTGAAATTGGCTTACAGCTTATTGGAGTGATTGCTCTTCAAACATTGTGAATACTTTATGTAGAACATAAGCGCAGGGAAGCTTCCCCGTTATAAACAAGGCACACATGTAGCGTAACTGTGTTTGTGCCCAACTAATTCGATTCCACTCAACTTTATCTACATCCCGTTTCTGACTTGTACACGTCGAGAAAAAAGCATCCTCCTTCTCTCTCCAATTTGGAAATGAGGCAGGTAAAAGTGTAATTTAAGGAGCATTTAAAACTAAGCTCCAGTTTTACATACCAAGATATACTGATTAAATCCCTCCTAATCTTAGAACATAAATTGCTGAAATTCTATTTCGCAACTGAAGGCAAAAGCTTAAAAAGTCGCAGCAGTCCACTAGCTCACTCCATCCTTGTGCTTTCCACTTGTTATACTTCCATCTTTTTGTATTGTCTCCCCGTGCCGTGAAAACGAAAACCTGTTTTGATGTAGTAAGTATTTAGTGGTAGCAGTTTCTCCATTGAATTGAATAAAGCCCTTTTGTATCATACATGTTGAACAACAAAAGCTT
>JAHZNH010000543.1:0-13105 GCA_027744355.1 Tyrannoseira gladiata
CCATATTTTATAACTGTTTACCAAAAGGTCACTCCAATCCAATACTTTCTGGGGGGATGGCGATCGCATTCATTTTTCAAAGTGGGGATGTGTCTATCTATAGTCTATAGTTGCTATTTTTATCGTTTTTGGAAATGATTACGCATATGAGAAAGGGTTAGACACATGAAGGAGGAATCGATGAATCATCATCAACAACAACAACTTCATGCAACGGCGAAGAACGTTGGAAAAAAACAGATGTGGGGAAAAAGAATATTTTTTTTCACATTGATTAATAATATAAGAGGCCCATGTAACGGAAGGAGCACAAACGCTGTGTAAAATTAATAAAGCTCTTCACAGAGTCGGACTGCCCACGCAAAAATTGGAGCTGACATACTTATGTGATTTCTCCCAAATACTTGACGTTTTCCTTCGCTCTGATTTGATTGTTTTTTTGTTTGTTAGTCTGAGCACCCAATTACTTATTTATGGAGATGATAGTACCCGAAAATGAAAAAAACACATCAGAAGGAGGGGTTATATGATTTGCGAAAAGGTTTTAAGGCTGGGAGAGAGGCGTCAATGATTTCGGGCTTACCTGGCATTTACACGAGAAACAATTATGGTGAGGCAGTGTTACTCGGATCCCAGTGTCGATCGTGTTCTGAAGCAAATGACACTCGGAGAAGGTGTTGTTCCTGTGCATGTGGGTACACTTGTTATTCGCGGATTCGTCTGGACAACGGTGGCAGCAATCACCAGGTGGGATAAATGCATTGTTACAGTGTACAGGAGGACACTCGAGGTCCCAGCAGTCCACTTCTCCGTTCAGACATTCACATGTCTGGCATCGGAAGTACCACATCTCTCCTGGAGGAGGACAAAACAATTTCATGATAATTCATGGACATTACAAAATAGTCAGAAAAGATAAAAATCCTAATGAAGAAATCGAAAAATTTCATTATATAATATCCATTTTATCTGTCTCATTGTAAGTCGATTGGCAATGGAAGTTTTTCCTAGAAAGTGCTGAGGTCATCAGTCGATTTCACTTTCGATTTTTTCGGATAAATAAGTAATCAGTTAGAATGATGTGACGAAAGTCAAGTCGCCCCGAACATGTATTTATGTATTTGCGTCATTCGCTTGCCTTCATCCAATCCCTTCCTTTGGCGAAATTATTTTTCTCATATTTTCATCAAAAATGGATGAACTTTGACGAGGAAAAATTTATGGAACAGTTTACCCGGGAATAGATAGGAAAGTGCACGGAAACGAGCGACGATGTTCAGGGACTTTGGTCGTTATAACGAAAAAAATATGTGCGCTCGTGCTCACTAGCAAGTACTTTAAAAGTAAATATTAATGTTACCCCCAAGCGTGAGTATTTGTCTGTGCCCACTCGTTTGTCTGGGCGAGCGAAAGTACGTAAAAAAATTGACTTGACCTGACATTTTCAGTCCATGCATGCATTCGTGAGATTTGAAAAACTATTTAGTTAACTAACCTGACTTAAAATGAAACATTGGAGTAGAGCTGGTGCTGGCAAGACTTGGGCTGAGAGGACGGGACGACTGGAGCTGTGATATTTGGGGAGCCACATTTACTACAGCACTGACTCAAACTTGTAGTCGTCTCATCCGTCATGTTAACGACCAGGTTCGAAGTGCAAATCTGTGAGCAAAGATCGTCCGTCGTCGGGGAACACGTAACGTTCTCCGCATCACAAGTACATATACTACTGCAGTCTTGTCTGAACCAATTCGAGCCTGATGGATGGAGCATGCCGTCGTCCCAACAACCTGTGAAGAGAGAAACACACATTCCCTCCATAATTAATCTTCATCGACACCCAGGACGACGACGTTAACTGTCGAGCTGCTCTCCATCTCTCATCATCCCACTTCCGAGGAGTCAACAATCAAGATGTTGATGCAGAAAACAGATGAACTCAAGTAAATAGATTTTATATGTAGGCTTTCAACTGACTGACTGAATGACGGAGTGAGACGTTTGATTTTACGCTTGGCTGTGAATTTTTCTTCATCTTCTTCGTGAAATCAAGTCATGATTACGACGGGGATAGATAAGTAATGATACGTACCGGAAGAGCAATTACGATCGTCCGCTGGGCATCTGCACTCGTAGGAGCCGGCCGTGTTCACGCATTCCAATCCTTCGGGACAGGCATCCTTCTCACTACATTCATCAATATCTATTTTTGGGAAAAGAACATTCCAAACATTTTAAATTTCTTTTCCAGTTGACACCCGAGAATACTTAGCTGTGTGTGCGGGGGGTTCTCTTATGCTTCGCGAGAGGATCAGCAACAAGATTGCCACACACCGCATTAATCATGAAGTCAAAGCCTAGAATATACTTATTTTTTCCAACCAAGAGAACAAACTAGTAGTAATATCCCACATGCGGAAGAGAAGAAAGTATAAAAGCAGTAAGGTATCATAATGAAGGGGGGCTACAAAAAAAAATATCTCTTTCAGTCAATCAGAGTGACTCACCTATACACTGGGCTTCACCGGATTGAGCAAGACTGATTTGAAACCCATCCATGCAATGGCACCGGTACCACCCTGGTTTGTTGACACAGTAAGCATTTTCGGGACAAAGTGCGCCCACTTCTCGCGATGAATTCCCTCCTCCTTCATGAAGGCGACATTCATCAATGTCAGTCTCACATCTTGCTCCTTCCCAACCTGTTCTGCAGGAGCAAATTCCAGGAGCAATGCAAATTCCTCCATTCTCACACGTATGATTGCATACCGCTGTCCAACCCATAAAACACACATAAATCAAGTTTACACCAGCACCACCACAATCACTCCAAAATATTATCGTCGGAGCCTTCTCGAAATAAATCCATTTCTCTCAATGCCCCAAAATCACCCTTTCTAACTGTAATATGATGTATAGACTTACGGAATGACACTTATTCGAACCATCAGTCGCACACTCATTCTCATCTTCACACTGAAACTGATTAATTTTCCTGTAGCCCGGCGCACACTCACAAACATAGCCGCCTATTGTATTCACGCACTTTGAGTTTCTGGCGCAGTGATGACGCTCTGAAAGGCACTCGTCGATGTCCTTGCAGGACTTGATTCCATCCCCTGAAAAACCTTCGTTGCACTGGCATAAGTACGTCGTTTGTAAATTTAAGCAGGTAGCGTTCGAATGACACAGGTGGCCGTGAGTGGCGCAGTAGTCAGTTCCTACAGAAATGAATCACGAATTTAAAAACACATTCAATTTAGTAATTGCAGATTTAAATGAATCATCATTTGCATTTCAGAACTCCTTTCAAGAACACCTACCCAAGCACACTTTACAGCATTCTCCTTGAACTGTCACTTGATCGCTGGGAGGGCACGTCAACGGCGGACATATTTTCTCTGGATCATGCTTCTTGCACTGCATAGAACCATCGGTACACACACAATGCGTGCATTCGATGATGGAGGTTGACTCACCGTGGTCATAAGTCTTGCCTCGAAAGTAGCATTGTTCTGCGCATTAAGAAGATTAGAGAAAAAAAAATCAAGATTTTTTTTGCACACTGACTGGGGAAAACTGATTCACTCCTGTGGGGAAAGAAAGTATTGCAACTCACTGAGGCACGTTGGACAGCATTCACCTGGCTTTGATATGGGATTCTTGCAATTCTTTGCTTGTGGGCACTGAACTGGCTGGCACTGGATTTCTCCCTTCTGCAAATTCGAAAAAAAACAACAACATTTTCATTACCAACTAAGTATTAAAGGTGTGCTCACAGTGCCAAATCAAACCTCCCATGGAAGCAGAGACACAGACATTCATTTCATTTCACCGCAAAACGTAGGAGCAGCAGTGGTTCTTATTCATTCATTCATTCAAAAAAAATATGTGTTTATGTCTGCGGTGGTGTGGCATGGCATTGCCACTCGCCAGATAAAGAGGAGGAGGATGATGTGGGAGTGCGTTGAAGAAAAAAAATATGCGTAGAAAAGAAGGTGGTAAACAAAACGGTTGGGAATGACTCACCTTGCATGTGCATATGTCACAGTTCTGATGCCACGAGGATCCATCTCCAAAGACGGAGGTATCGTTGACACGACAGGATTTCTGGCACTCGCACTGTTCCACATCTGAGAGGCGTGCTTCAGCTCTGTTCAACTGCCATAATCAAAAACAAGTTTCCACATTAAAAAAATAATTATTATTCGTATTCATCAAGGTTGGTTCACGAGGTAAATGAAACAATTTATCCACTAACTTCGTCCTGATTATAAATGCATTGAATTTAAATGCACAAACAACACTAGCTAGTTTAATTTGACCAAGGAAAATTTTCGACATTTCAAAATTTATTCTAAAAATCAGAACTATTGTGATAATTATTGGACAAATTTCTAGAAATATTTAATAACTTGTTTCAAAAATAGCACGACGGGAATGGGCTGCAACGGAAGAATTGAAAAATGAATGTTCGAGACCTGGCGGTAAATTCAAATGACACGCGCGCACAGCTGACTCTTTTGAAAGCGAGCGAGAGGAAAGAAAAACATTAAAGCATTCACTTACCCTTTCCGTTAGCATTTGTATTTGTGACTGTAGTGAGGCGAAGGACAATTTTAAGGCAGTATATTCGCCACATGTTGGACACTGACTATCCACTTGCGGACATTGCGACAAGTATCCGTGAGGACCAAAAGTAAGCTGCAAATCTTGCATCGCACCCTATTCACAAATAACAACAAATTTCATAATATTTCATAATGAGCAATTGAATTATAATTTTTTTTGTCTCGTTGTCGTTTATTATTGTTTGTAGAGAGATCATTGGACGTTTTCTCCATGAAATTGCTGGATACTGACTACTGACCTGGTACAAGAAATGTGATTTAGTTTTTTGGCCGATCCAAATGGATATGTTAAGTGAATTGAAGATGGCAGTGACGGGGTCAAACTTGAGGACTCTTCTATATGAAATTGTTGGATACTGACTACTGACCTGGTACAAGAAATGTGATTTAGTTTTTTGGCCGATCCAAATGGATATGTTAAGTGAATTGAAGATGGCAGTGACGGGGTCAAACTTGAGGACTCTTCTATACACGGGGGCGCAGTCAACTAGAATATTCACTTCAGAGGCGGAAAATGCGACGGCCAAACGGTGCCAACGTCCGTCTGCCAGTTGGAATGGGAATGTTTCTACTAGAGAGCCAGAAGATGACCCTCAGTTCATTCTTACGACCACTGGACTGAATCTCTAATGCACTGCGGAGCAAAGTAAATAAACGGATGAGGATGATGCTCTCTCCTAAGTGATGTGGATGCGACGTTGGAATTGGGAATCTTGAATAATTTTATACGAAGGCAAGCGAAAAAATGGTTATTATTATTCAGTATTTTCTTACCTAAGTAGGCCTCTAGAAAAAGATAGGATAGTCCCAACATTGTTGGGATTTTGTTTAATTATAGCTGAGATCGTGAAATCGTTTACTCCAACCTCTGAAATTTGAGCTCGGATTCTCTCTACCCAGTCGCCAGACACCATGATCTCCCGGTAGTCGCCTGGAAAGTGGGCAAAATGGAAGTGGAAAACATATGGAACTTAAATGATTCATTCATCCGTCCAATACTCGATTTACTCATCACACGTAAGAAATGAAGCACTCATTCATATTTAAAGAGTTAAATCAGCTTACCTGTGAAAATGACACCTGGGCTAAATTTGTGAATTCCCCTCCCCAGAGAAACTCCTTGGTATGATTGATTGTGCAAATGAAAGACTATCGAAAAGATCCAATTTGACTAGCTTCGGACTGCCAACTGTGGAAGGAAAAAAATGAAGAAGAATGTAATCAAATTACCTCTTTCCCACCCACCCACTAATGAATCATCTTTAGATGATATATCATCACATCACATCAAGGATTAATTAATTATGGGGTTGACGTCGAGAAACCATATATTTTTGGGGAAGCCACTCCGACTTTTGGACTATTTTTTCAATCCATCCAGGATTTCGTAAAAGTCGTGAGGATCTTTTACATAACCATAATTTGTAAAAAAGCCACCTGCCTGAAGTGCTCGAGCATTGTATGGAGAGGAGAACAAAAGAGAGTGAAGCAGAGGGACGCCGACGACGAGGCCGCTCGAGTTCCGGTAGTCATGCTGCGTGCGTACCCACTTCCACTATCACTACGAACATAATTAATTCAATGCTTTATTGATTCCTCCGGGAGGAGTCCAAGCCAAGCCAAGCACCGGGAATCATGTCTTCCAGGAAGAACAAATTTCACTTGGGATAAATACATACATGCGCTACTTGGAAACCCTCCACTAATAAATGCATGAGTAAAAAAGTTTTTTCCCCGAACTTGCGAGTCCATGTGTCAAGGAAGCCTGAAAGCCGGCTCCGGCTCGTTATCGACATTTCCAAATTCCAAGGCGAACTGAACTCAACTGAGTAACTTTCTACTACGACGACTACTACTAGAACGTCGAACGAGGAAGGAGGAGGAGGATGAGCCGGCCGGGTTGAACCAACTCTCCAGCAAAAAATTCATGAATTAAAAGTAGCTCGCTCAGCCCGCTTCTCCCCCTCACGTTGAGAATTGAACGTCACCACCATAGGATAGGTCACTTTGACACTCACACTTCCGCCTTGTAGAGACCAACAGCGAACGGATCGAGAGAATATAATGTGGCTTGGCTAATCCATCCACCCGCACTCGGTGAAAAAAAAACGCCCCAAATAACCAACGCAAATTACACGGGAAGAGCGCTACTCGACAAACTCGACCGCTCCAAAAAGGAAGGATTCTTACATTATGCAAATTGTACAAACAATGACAATGACAATCTCCTTCCAGCCGCTTCGGCTTCGTTGGTGTGAATGCAAACGAAACGAGTGATTCTTTAAAGTGAGCTCTCACGATCACCACCACTAATCCTCCTCCTCTGTTTGCTCACTACTCAACCGCTTTTCCCAAATTGATTGATACTCACTCGCTCGCTTTTCGCGAAAAAGCGAAAGCGGAGCGGAGTGGAGCGAGAGGGGCCATTATTATCATTATGTACATTTTTTTCTCGTCGTGATAATAAAGTTCTGCTGAAAAAAGTCCAAAAGGAGCAAGAGAGACAGAAAAAAATGCCGGTGGTGGTGGTGCCATTGGCACGGCTGGGATGACTCACAAGATGAATAAACATGCTCGATATCTCGAATAAAATGGAACATCACCTCACATCTCATCACCTCTTATTACCTGAGCCAGCCGTCCCATCATCTTATCCAATTCCAATCGCGAATGTGAACGAATGAATTTGTACCAGGAGAAAAAAAAACTATTTGGTAGTGGTGATGATGATGATGGTGATGCGACCGACGTATGATGTGATGATATGCTTCCGCCGGAGTGTAAGATAATATGTAACAATCCAAAAAAATGTTTTCTCCTTCCTGTTTGCTCAAATTTGGTGAAATAGTTGAAACTGAAGTTGAGTGACTAGGACGATCGAAAAAAAAGCGATATAATGACGATACGATGACTGTGAGTGTGCCTCTGTCTCCCCCTTATTGAGTAAGTATTAAAAATAGCATGAGCATTTCGTAAATAATGATTTACGACTGGAAACTGACAGGTTATAGTCCATTCCGTGTGTTCGTGAATACCTAATAAAGCGACCAATTTTTTTCCCCTGGTGCTGGTGCACCCAGAACCGAACCGGTGTCGATGTAACCGGGGAGATAAGGGGGGAATATTGTGCATTTACTTTCATCGATAGGGAAATAAAGGAGAACGACTTTGATAAGTACTTATTTATGTCGGTGCACTGCAGCGCAATTCAGTCCCCACGGAGAGAACAAAAGGACAGCGACAGCGGCAGCGCAAAAAAAATAAAGGAGAACGACTTCGATAAGTACTTATTTATGTCGGTGCACTGCAGCGCAATTCAGTCCCCACGGAGAGAACAAAAGGACAGCGACAGCGGCAGCGCAAAACTTAATAGGAGTGTAAAAAAAACGACAGAGTGAGCGAGCCAGCCAATATGACCCGGAGTGACATTGCAAGTGCCTACGTCGCGTGTCATTTCGCAATTCGTGGATTTTATTGAAATGTAAACCATGAAAAATGTATGTACTCACATGTACTATAATTGTTTGCTCCTTGCCTCGTGTGGCCTGGCCTAGCTCTGCGGGAGTAGGAGTTTATGCATTTGGAAAAGGTTAAACGTTTTTTTTTGTTTTCTTTCGCGGAAAAAAATGGTCGGTCGGTCGGTTGGTTGGTTGGTCGATGCGGAAAAAAACGTGGAATTGGATAGATAGGCAGGCATGCATTATGGGATCCGGCCAATGCAAAATGTGAGTGATGCAATCGCTCGCTTGAATGCGGGAGTAGGAGTTTATGCATTTGGAAAAGGTTAAACGTTTTTTTTTTGTTTTCTTTCGCGGAAAAAAATGGTCGGTCGGTTGGTTGGTTGGTCGATGCGGAAAAAAACGTGGAATTGGATAGATAGGCAGGCATGCATTATGGGATCCGGCCAATGCAAAATGTGAGTGATGCAATCGTTCGCTTGAATTATGAAGGAATTGCCGACTGTTAAAATAAACATTCCACCGCCACCACCACCACCACCACCTCTCTTTTTAAAGGAAGGAGTGAGTCTCCCTGCAAAAAAAAAACATGTAGCGCCAGTGCCAGTCATCCCAAAGCTTCAGTGCTTCAGTGGATGGCCAATAGAAAAAAATGAGTTGTAGCCATGACATGACATGACATGACAGACGGGAAAAACTCAGGAAGGATGAGGATGATGATGATGATGATGAAGGGCGACTCGGAAGTGAAGCTCTGACTCTGATTCTAAATCCTGAACTGTTCTGATTCTGACTGATCAAGTAACTCAAGGAGTACATAAAATTTCTAGCTTTGAGATGGTTCATTCATGCAAAAATGAGAAGAAAGGAGTCTCATGGGGAAGGAGAAGTTCGGAAGATCATCTGAGCTCCTCCACGACTTCGTCGGAACTTCCAACTTCCTCCTGTCTCACCGACTTAATAGATATGCTTCGCCGTGAAAATCCCACGCAAAAAACTTTTCCACTCCTGAGTGAGTAAGTAAACACTTCGGTGGTCCATATCTATATCCACCTCGGATTTTCTTGGAGCTGATGATGCTCCGATGAACGATTTATTTTCTCACCTTCATCCACAACTCCCAAGAGATTTGGGGGAAAAAGTGTGGAGCCAAGTTTAGATCAGGAGAAAACTCATAGAAAGGGTCAGAGAGGTCATCATCCATATCATTTCGCTGTGGTTTTTCCCCCAGCAATATACTTTTTTCTTGAAAGGATCGCATCACATCTGCATGAAAAATCCAGGGCAACATGGGATAGGACATCATCATCATCATCATCATCATCATCTCTTCCCCAATGACAGATATCCGGGTGCAGAGTGCAATATGGTCGGAAATTTTCAGCTGAAGTTGATAAAAAAATCATCCTTGCCACTTCAGCTTTTGCGTTTCGCCTTCCTCAAGGGGAAAAAAATGAAGTTGCGGGGGGGGGGGAGTGATGATGAAGAAGTAATTAGCACTAAATACTTATCCCATTTTTTTCAGATTATTGCCAGTGAAGTCGTCCGGCTGAAAGGATTCCTTTGAAGTGGGAATACGGGGATGGAGATGAGTTGAGATGAGATGAGAGATGCCATGAGATGCGAAGGAGGATCTTCTTGCTCTTGTGCTGATGATGCAAACCATCATCCACTTCGCTCATGAGTGGAACGTGTCTTGTCAGCGGAATCAGTGCGTGAGAAAGGAGCATACTCTCACGAGACGACATCATGGAAGAGCCACCCAAGAATGGGAAAAAATCATTGCATCTCATAAATACTCATCATCATCATCGTCATCCATTTAATTTCAGAGTAATCCAGGGATTGTGCGGATTGGTGCGCTGGGATTGTGGAATGGAATGGAGTGGAGTATATTTACTCTGGCGATCGAGTTGATCCCCAGACGCGATCATCGCTTGTATCTGCCGATGAGGAATCAGCTTCAACAGTATTATTCTCAAAGCTGACCGAACTTTCCGAAACTTCTTGGGATTTTTGGGGAAATATGTCAATCAAGAGGAGAGAGATGAAACCACGGAACGCTATGATCCACTCACTCGCTATGAATTGAATGCGAATTCCTTTCTTGATCGCGCCGATCAAGCATTCAGTTCAGCAGCATCTATTTAGTCAGTCTGGGAATCGAAACTTGAATATTTTTGCTGTCACGTCATATTTATATGGCTTCGAGTTTGAGACTTTTGGCTTTCGCCAATAATTCCTCAGGAATGGAATTTTGGTGAAGAATCATTGGGTGTCTGATCCTTGATCTGAGGAGTACGCGGTGAATTCCTTCGAATTCGAAGTGATCATTCCACTCGGGAATTCCATTACAACGGAGAAAAAATATTTATGGGTGCTAAATTCTAAATTCACTCAAAAATTTTTTTGATCCACTCTCGGCGTTTCCCAGTGCAATAATCTGGTCAAATACGGAGGTGCTCTCACTCACTCAGCGGAAAAAGTGGTGCATCAGAGATGGATGCTTTATACTTACTTAATTGCCTGAAAATGGGAAAAGCCACCCAGCCCAACCTGAGTAAACATGATGATGATGGGGCTGAAGTACATGAAAAATTGAAGCGATGAAGTGCTGATGATCATGATGATGATGATGATGATGATCGCACCTCCCCATAAAACGTGCTTCTCCTCGCATTCACTCGCTCATCTCACTTATCAGCGGGGAAAATATTGGCACGTCCAAACTAGCGTCATCAATCCAAATAGCTATGCACATCTGCATCATAAAGTGGGAGAAATGACTCGCGGAATGTGGGGATCACGTCATATCACGGCATCACCTCTTCCATTCAGAAAGAGTCGCTCACTCAGTCAGTCAGAGAAAAAAAAATCTCACCTCATCCTCTCATCCGATTCACTCACTCAGTCAGAGGAATTGGTTCAGTGACTTGAGATATGAATGACAAGACGTGAAAAAAAAAACTGCACACATTATTTCATTCATCTCATCACATCACTGCATTCCTCCAGCTATTTCTGGCTCGCTGGCGCATCGTGGCGTCCCTTCAGCTCAGCCTGTCATAGTTTTGTCAAATGACCGTTCTTGAATGTTTACGTACTCCCACCTTCCTCCATTCCCTTCCCACCTCACAGTTTTTATTACTCACGCAGTTATCGTACCTGAGGAGGTGGGGTGGAGAGGATTTAGTGTGAATGCCACCTCACCTCAATGAAAAACTTCCATGGGAGGCGCCCTTTTTTCTTGAGGTAGAGTCCACGCTTTTCTCTGTGTGGGTCTCACTTCCCCCCAAATTTCCATTTCCCCGGAATATTAGTTTCCCTGACCGACGCGCCGATGGTCGCAGAGATCGTGTCGAGATTTTATTCTGAGGCTTTGATTTGATTTGATGTGATGTGATGTGACAAGTTGTAATGAGCCTGCTCCTCACAATTTACAGCGCCCCGATTCACAATTTAGATGGAAATGGGGAGATAAAGGGAGTAGTGATGACACCGCCACCCATCCCAGGGAATTGTCCCGCTCCTCTTTCCCCCCACCACCACCATTTAAATAGACAATGGGAGAGAGAGCGGAGATTAAATGCGAGCTTACTGCCATTATTTACCGGTATGAAGGAAAGAAAAACCGGTGGTCCTTCCTTCCTTTTTCTGTATTGATCAAACAAAATCGATTTCACATCAATAAATACGAACAAAGCAAAGGTTCGTCCGAGGTCCTCCATTATCAGAAGACGGGAGAACAAGAACACGGGCTCACCGTGAGACCGAGACAGCAATGGCAAATGACCAATAAAGTTTCGTTTATGCAATAAAAATAATATCTGGTAATAACGGGTTTCAAATCATACTCCCTAAACGATAATTGTGCCGCACTGGGCGATTCAATGCGATGGCAGAAGCTCGACGACGAATTTTGAATGCTGACTATCTAGCTCCCTCGATCCCAATTGCGGGAGAACTCCATCAAAACTCCGAATCCTGATTTTTTTTTTCGTTGAAATGAAAACGAAAGTGAAAGTTTTTGACTCGAGCCAAGAAAAAAAATGGAAGGGGGCAGGGGAAGACTACCATCATCATCATCTTATCACCATCATGATCATCATCATCATCGCTTGGTTTTTTCTTCCGAGAGAGAAATGATATTTGACTGAACGGAAATCTGATCCGATAGAGCGTGTATTTTTTTCGCCAGTTTCGGAGCCCGAATGATGAGGGAGGGGGAAGGTATCTTTTATAGATTTAATATTGCAGAGCATGCAGCAGCTCCATGATTTGAGAGCAACAGTAAGTACTTATTTCAATGAAGATGAGGACAGGACAACGGCGAGCAATTCCTTCAGGAGGGGTAGGCAACGTAAATGGGAAGTGAAAGGGAAAAAAGCCCGGCTTTTTATTGCCAATATTATTATCATGTTGCGGACGTGAGATGTTGTCTTAGTGTGGTGGTGCGTGAACGTCTGTCTGTCCGTCCGTCCGTTTGTTTGAATGTGTCCGATCTGAAATGGATTTCTTTTGCTGGGTTTCTTTGAAGCCCCTTTCAGATTTCCGTCGTTCAAAAGCAAGACATCAGCTGACTTCGGGAAGGTCGAGGGCTTTAATATTAAAGCCCATGGATTTTAATGAGCGAGAAACTGGGCTGCTACAAACGAACTATAATAGGTTTTTGCGCTAATTTTTGCCGTCTAGTTATATCTGATGTCATGCTGAATTGTTTAAAATCGACTATACCCGTTAAAGCCCTCAAGGCCAACAAATTTGCTTCGAAATCGAACTGTCAAAAAGTTTACAAGTTTTAACAAGCCTTGCTGTTTCAACGAACTCCAACAGCTTATGGGGAACGAAATGACGGTTAAAACTGACTCTTCCTTTAAGAACATCGTAGTATATCACCATTCGCAATCGATGGATAAGGAAAATCGTCATTTTTTATGAAAGCAATAAAAGAGGCAGTTTTGAGTCGGCTGGAGTATTAAGGAATCAATATTTCCGCGGGAGGAAGAGTGAAAAAGA
>JAHZNH010000544.1:0-11322 GCA_027744355.1 Tyrannoseira gladiata
ATTATTCAGGGTAGTCAGACGTGCGTAACTGGGA
The DNA here is from genome assembly GCA_027744355.1 of Tyrannoseira gladiata. NCBI lineage: Eukaryota > Metazoa > Arthropoda > Collembola > Entomobryomorpha > Entomobryidae > Tyrannoseira > Tyrannoseira gladiata. The sequence goes on from JAHZNH010000544.1 coordinate 35, forward strand.
TTTGTAACTCTTCTTGCTCACATTTTTGCGCTGAGATTCCTTCCCTCGCAAAATAGAAATCTCAGAGAGAAGCGGTAAATCATCATCGCATCAAACTCAGGAGCAGCAGTATCAGCTTTCCCATAACATTTTTCCCAAAAAAAATTAATCTCTCGAAAATTACTTGAAAAGGGAGCATCCCAGTATTGAAGCCCTGTATGTAAACTTATAAAAAAAACCTCAGCCGCATCCTTCGCGTCTAAATCTCAACCCAATCATCGTTATCTGCACCAGCACTCTGGCGTAGTAAATTTCTTCCATTCTGCTCAATCTCAAGAAATCGAATCACTCCTTCACGGAGAGATAGTCATCACCATCAACACAATAATCAAATCAAAGTAGTATGCTTTTTTGAACTGAGGGCTGCAAAAAAATTCACCTTATGTGGTGGTAAATATGGGGATCGTATTAGTAAATAAAATGGCAGAGTGCAGAGCAGGAACAATGAGTGATTCTTTCGCTCACCCACTCCCACCCTCACCCGCCGTAGACCGACACAGGGAGAGGCCAGGAGGGAGAGCCTCTCTCTTTGTGTTGCTATTTTTATTACTCTCGTAATTAAAATGGCAACAATGAAAAATCAAAGTGAAGTTCTCTGCTTTCCGAACCCATTAATTGACTCATTATTTACTGCATTGTTGCACTCATGGGATGCGTGCATGAGAGGAGAAACGGTGGGACTGAAAGCTCGCCATCGACTCATAAGACATTGCATCCGATCAGGGTCTTCATAATTGTTGGTCTCTACTTCACCGCAAAGTATTATCTATCCTCATTTCATTCAGTACTAATACTACTTTGGTATTTGCAAAAACCATTTACTCAACAACTATCATTGAGTTGTAGACGCTATCATCACCGACAGATTCTGCAGAGAAGGCCGCACTATGATAGAAGTGGTTTTTGAAGGAATGCAAAATCCTAGGGTTCACGTCGGACGCAATAAATGATGAGAGCCAATAAATACTTATGGTGTGTCTTATCAAGCGTGATGATTCTCTTTATCGACATTTGTCATCTTAATCAATCGCACTTGGGTAGATTGGCAGCAGTAAAATGTGTGTGACATGAAGTGATGGTAATTAAAATTGCAGACAATGTCTCTCGATGCAGTACAAACGAAGCAAGATTGAAACGAAAAAAATGAGTTTTTCCCATGGAAATAATGCGTGGAAAATTTCTAAAGTACGGATTGTTTTTAGTCTCTGGTGACTACCCCGAATTTCGCAGGGAGGCAATTCTTCGAGACACAAAAGCGAGTCACTAGTGACTGGTTAGTTTCGTGCCGAAATCTACTGGCTCGGCTTGCTCACGCATTTCTCGACCAGAAACGGGGTAGATCTTTCAACCACTTCGCTCATCTCGTCTCTCATTTTCGGTGGCTTGATGAGTTCTCATATGAACTAATATTCAGGAGTTTTGCTGGCAAAAAACACAAAGCATCTTAAAAAGTGTCAAAATCACAAAAACTTTGATTCATTCATAATGACTTAATTTCACACCCCAAGAAATGGCCCGAGTGACCAACCACTGGTAATGACAGAACGGCTTCTGCAGTTTAACTTCTGAATATCTGGCGCAGGTGTCAAGCCTTGCGATGGCGCAGCCGATAATCTAAACGACATTTTGCAAATCGGGGGCAAAAACTCGGTGGCATTGAATCTCGTTGATATTCCAATCTAACCCGTGATCTATCTATCTCAGGCAATATTTAATGAAGGAACATGGCATGCAGATGACAATGATAAGTCCGTCCCGACCCAACATGCCACGGTTCTGTCAGCCGTCATCGTGACATACACACACACATTGTTTCATCGAAGCAAAACTCTACTATGCGAACCATTCCCATGGGAGATTGTGTCTGTGAAGTACCCACAAAAATTTATTCATTTATCTTTCAGCGAAACTCTGTTTCTGGCTTGGCCTTTATTTACTCGCATTAAATTCCTTAATGAAACATTGTGAAACTGACAATCTCTCCTCTAAGCTTGATTCATGGCATTCACGGCTTAATTTTTTAACGAGAAGAAGTGAAACAATGTAATACTTACTTGATAATGCATGGTTGGGCTAAACTTCAGTAAAATGTCTTTATTAATTTTTTTAACGAGAAGAAGTGAAACAATGTAATACTTACTTGATAATGCATGGTTGGGCTAAACTTCAGTAAAATGTCTTTTAAGGGACATGTTGATGACGATGATGATCATCATCAGGATCGCGATGATATTGTTGCTCTGGTTGTGGCCTGACTTTTTCTTGGCTTGAGGTGAACCATTTTCTTCTTTTTCTTAATTACCCACTCCCTTGGCCATCTCTTGGTTGGCTTGGTTTGGCAGGCATACGGATTATCATCACGGTGCATGTGCGTAGGTATTGCACACGGGAACATGAAAAAAAATTATAACGATTTTTACCCATATAACGACTGCTATGCTGTGACCCCCACCACATAAGTAAATACTCCCATTGCAGAACCATGGTGCATCTACAATGATGGCGTGGCTGGTTGGTAGGACATTTTTTCTCTTCAGCGAAAAAATACCATAATTTTTCTCATTTTCTTCAGAAATTAGGTTGTCGTTGCGTCGAACTTGTCGCACTGAAAATATCCACCTTCCTCCATCGGTGAGGGTGAGGTTTGGTGTGGTTCGCTAAGGTTTTGTAGTTCAGTTTAGTTTATGTGCGTAAGATTTTTTTTTTCGTGGATTATTCCTTTGCTCACAGTTCAAAACCATCTTTGTTCTCATCAAAGAATCAAGTGAACTCCACCATTATAAAATCATATATAAAATCGTTACAGTTTCATATACATTGTTACAGATAAAAAAGTCTCTGGGGGTTGGAGTCACTCTAGTGCAATTTTCGTATCTACATGCCATGCTCCGTTTCTGCCCTCGCTTCATTCCCATTATCCCATGAAGGAGTAGTAGTAGTATCCTTATCATTTGATATCATCACCGTCATTCACAAAGTCATGCACATTCAAACTCGACAAAATGAGTATATAGCTACGAGGTTTTTTTTCGAACGGGTAACTTTCATTTTTTCAAGGCTCTTAGACATCGTTTCTGGGTCGGATGTGAGATACTGGCTAGTTTGCTCAGGGAGAGGAAAAAAAACGAAGTTGCTGGTTTTGATATGATAAGTAGGGATGAGGACGAGGATGATGGTTTGATGTTGATGGCACTTTATTGTTCCCTCCCCATCCATCTCTGCTACACTCCGGATTGTCGTTGATGTTGTTGCTGTTTCTACTGTTGAACTGGCTCTGCTCTTTGTTCTATTCTGCGGTCATTACGATTAGATGAGATGAACAATGCGAGGGAGTGATTTGAAACAATGCCATGTAGAATACTTAACGTATTCAATTCGACGTGGGGAGAAGGCCTTCACTTCATACCATGCCAATTATCTACATCAAGGATCCGCTGATTGCGAAAAGGGCTCATTTTCAGAAGGAAGCAACACGACTCTTCAATCAAGTGAACGACGACGACGTTCGGAGCGGTGAGGACGCGCTCACTTGATTTCAATCTCGAGCGGGAAAAAAATCTGTTTTACTTTCTACAAAATACATGGATAATGAATTGATAAATCATTGAACAGATTTCATCTAATTCATACAATCAAGCTCAATGCGGGGGCTCCATTGTTATCCATGATTCCGAATTCGGGCAGGTTGCTATTAATCAATTCAGAGATTTTCATAGCGTTCGTAGGAAGCGGATATTAAATCAGGAGTGGACATTAAGCATCAATAGAAACTCTTCAGCTTTTTCCACCCTTCCGGCTCTCACCCTCTCTCTCTCACCCCGATTTTTCGGAGGGTGAGAATGTGAGCAATAAAAAAAGCAATAAATTGATTGCCCCACACCGCACCACTTAACCCTCTCATGAAAGAGGGTAGGGTGAGTAGGGACGGCAAATCCCGGAAGGAGGTTGACTGGTCTGGTAACTCCCCTTGATATTTACATATTTTATCCCTATTTTCCCACACACCGCAAACATTTACTTTGTTCCACCACTTACTTCACGACCATCACTTACGATTTTGATGACATGTACGGATATGGATATGGACCCAGGGAAAAAAAAGAGAGAGAGATTTCATAAGTTTGCCCTTTCACTCCCGCTCCTGGTTATTTTTTTGGATGTGAAGTGATTTTAATCGCATCCTACACTATCCTCCTCTTCTCTCACTGATATGATGCAGAATGGAAACTTAAACTGGGCATTTTTTTGTGGATGCGGTACACAAACAGGAAAAATCAACACTTCCCTGTACGTTGATTTCCAGTGAAACGTCGTTGATCCTAAAGTCATCATCATCGCCACGAACGAAAGCCGAATCGAGCATTTGGAACGCTGGCTGGTTCGCATTTTTCCTGTAGAGTGTGGTGTCGTGTAATGAATGCGGTGGAGCAGGAACGAACGGAACGAAAGTGCAGTGAACTATAAAAATAAAATCCGTAGGAAAAACAGCACCACGTTATCATCATCATTCCTCCGTTCACTCGTTCATGTCCTCGTCGTCGATCGCCCACTGAAACCATCGTTTTTTTTCGAGGAAAGTTACATAGAAACTCGAATCCAAACATCTCCCCGCAGTGCCAGTCTGTTCTGTAATGCCAGTCAGAATCCCAGAAAAAATACTGTTGCGCAAAGTGAGGAACGGGAAAAAATTATAAATAGTCATGCCAGGCAGGCTAGCTAATCCGCTGCCACTTGAGTTCAATACTGGAACATTAGCGAAGTGAAATGGATGCATTTTCTACGTAAATAAGTACATAAATACATTCATACAGATTGGCTAACTAAGTATCGGTATTAGCATTAAATAGCACGCATTACAGATGTAGATGTACTTTCGCGTTCCTCACTCGACTACCGCTCTTCAGTCAAAGTATTTATATTATAATCCCCAACTGAACCGTTGTACTCACTTACTTTGTGCTGCGATTAAGTAGACCATAGCTCCAGCCCGTAAATGTTTTACGGCTTTGCTTATGCCTGTAAATAATTATGTGGAGCTGTCGTGTCTTGTCCTCTTCTCTGAAGTTGCTAACCAGGCGAAAAAATATGACTTTGATGGAGAAACCGGGTTTGGCTTTGCCGTTCATTTTCTTCCATGGTGAGACGAAATGAGCTGGAGCTCCACTCGGAAAAAAACGATGGTTTCAGTGGGCGACGACGACGAGGACATGAACGAGTGAACGGAGGAATGATGATGATAACGTGGTGCTGTTTTTCCTACGGATTTTAAAAAAAATAGAGTCAGGAAAGTAAAGGATGATGCACTCCTCCAGGATGAGGATGGATTATTATTATTCCTTCTGGTTGCCAATATGCCATATAAAACTGATGACTTAAGTTGTGAATGGGAGCTTTTCCCATAAAAATCCGCTTTTCATAAATGTTTCATGGTTCACACTCTCCATGAAAATGTGAGCGGGAAACTATCAATCTGTCAAGTACCGATATTATGGATGGCAGGGTTCATCATTAATGCAGGAAATATTTTGCACTAATGAAATGGATGGATGGAGAAGTGGAATGCAGCATCCAGTGAAAGAAGTAACCCTGCATAAAAGTACTACTTACTCACTCAGTGTGAATAACCGACCTGTACCTTCCCAAAATTCCTCCGAATGGCTCTTAACTAATCTGATTTTGAAGACATTTTCCTAATGCATCGATAGGAAAAGGCAAATTCCTTTGCATTTATTGCCCTGCGACATGATAAATAAGTATATTTATGGTCCTGGAAAATCCATCATAATTCCAGGAAAAACTCGTGCAAGTCAAGGAGATACGACAAGTTTACATGGATCATGATGATACATTTCGGGGTAAAAAATAATATGTTGGACTTGCTTGATGGGTCGTCACCCGCAATGCAAGTGATTTCACGTTATCACCATCCTCCCGCCTCATACACGAATGCAGGCATTCTTGAAAACATCCATCCAGGATGAATTCATCATATCCATACATCTCTTCTTCCTTTATCAGTTCCACACTGGTGGTTATGATGGTATGTCATGGCAAGTGGGTTCAAAAGCCGAGCCGGATAAATAGATGCAGGGGAATGCTACAATAAATACGAGAGGATTTTTTTGTTGAAAACAAACTTTCTGAATGCACAGATCCAGAATCCAGCGCACGGATACTGACTGATACGATTGTATTACTCTTTTTTTCCATTCCACCACAAAAAATATTGTAGCCAACGCTGTTTCTGAGCAGGATAAGAATTTGGAATGTACCAAAAACATTCTTTCCCCAGAGAGAAGCAGAACCCATTTCGGTTAAAGGATGATGATGATCATCATCACCACGGTCATGCAACGAGTGTCACAAGTGTCAAAGGCATTTTTTTCCTGACTCCATCCTGATAAAAAAGTCGAAGTATTGAGACTTCGGTCCACCATATCAGAGTAGAACGGTTGACATGGCGAACCTTACCTTCTCGCTTTTCCCCTGCACTTTGCCTGCTCTCACAGAGATAACATTCAATAAATCAGTGAGTCGGTGTCGGTATTATTGACTCTGGGTTTGGGCTTCGATTTCATTTTTCTGGATGGAATCTCCTTTTTTCAGAGAAAACTGGCGGATATGATGTGATGCAATGATTGTAATAAAAGCAACTAGTTGTATGTATCCATGAAGTATGGCTTCGTAATGGTAATCTAGATTAGCCCATCCCTGTGAAATTCAAAAGAGGAAGGGGAATAACCTGAAAGTTGCATCGGACTCCTCCGTTTTTGCTTCAGGAATTCTAAATCTTTCTCTCGGCCAGGAATGTCCAGAGTTAAGAGTCCTCACCCGACGCTAACAAAATTACAGTGAAATGCATCAATGCACCCCAATATCTCATCATACATAAGTATTTTATCAGGGAAAATATCGTTGATTCCATTTATCAGGACAATGATGATAGTGATGATGACAATGAAATGATACGAGGTGGACGTCACAGTACTTTATGAACTTGTCGTCAGAGGTCCACCCACCCACTTTGCAAAAGGCTTGTGGCTCTTGCTCTGAAAACGAATCGACGGTGGTAAGTAGTGACGATCGAGGGCTCTGGCCTCAGCCTCGGGGAGGCAGCGACCTGATAGCCCCGGCACTTCATTAAATATTTCTCTCTTACGGCAGTCTTCTCCACTCCAATCTATAACACTACAATAGAGTTAACTTCATTTTATTTATTTACTTACGTGGTTCCTGAGCAACACATAGTCATTTTGCCTATAGTGAGTAGTCACACTCACACGCACAATCACCCTCATCATCACGTATCATTACCATTTAAGCATCATCATCCTCGGTCGAAGCTTTACCGAGCTTAACATTTAATTGTGAGTTAACGACACAGATCATTTTTTATTACTATATTTCTGTGTCTTAGTCCCACCTTCCCTTTAAATGAAGTCACACTCACATGGCCGGCAGGCCAGTGCCCTTTCCTTCTCATCATTTACTCCTCAATGACGCAGGCGTCCTTGCGGTCGATTGTGAGTGCGGACTCTACCTGGCCTAGGTCATTCATGCATGTTCCCCATCAAGGAATCAAGCCATGGTAAATAATCTAATCCTCCTTCAGATTTTAATTGCCTTTGAAGACAATGTAGGGAAAAACGTATTTACTCTTTGATTGAGAAATCACTCACTCCGTCCGTCACATTGCTTGCGGGAGTTACCCACTTCCTTCCTTCCTCCCTCTTCGTTCTCAATCGCATTATTTAGTTGAGTATTTATTTTCTCTTGTCGTTTTTTTCGTACTTGCGCGGTACGGCATGGCATTTTCCCCTGAAGCATGAAACCGTGAAGCAACGCAACGCAACGAAATCAGCACGGCGCGGCAGTACGAAGTTGGTAGTGACGTCGTAGAAAAAAAGAGAGAGTTTCTCCCTTCAACTTCCCTCCACTTTTGTTTGCCCACTTTCATTCGATACATGAGCAGAACATCCATCCATCCAACCAACCAACCCAGCGTTCTCTTCTCAAACATTTTATGCGAATCAATTAGGTAGTCAGACTGAAATTCTGCCACTGGGAAAAAAACTCCCACCTTTTTTAGCTCACCACTCACCCATGGTAGTGCTGGCTATGATGATTTACACGCTGTTTTTTCTAGTTCATTCAATCCATCCATGCCACTCACTGAGGCTCTATTATATTCATCGAAGCTTTCTCAATATTCATTTACATGAATTGCTGCACGAAGAACGCTTGCATATTTACCCGTGAATCGTCATCATCATCATCATCAGCACTCTAAGCATGATCATCTTTCTGCCAGTATTGTTCGGTCGGGCGATAGATCGCCTAACGTCCAACAATGTTTCTACACTGCGCTACTCCACTCCATCCTCATCCATTCCTAATCGGTTTTCCCCAAAGTAAAATTGTTCTGAACCATGCGATGCGTTGCGATTTTTTTCATGCTTTGGTAATAATAAATCCCTAAAAAAGCGAAGAGATATGCATAATATCATCGTAAAAATGAAGTTTCACTTGTTCAAACACAGAGAAAAACGAAGCTATAACGAACGCGAATCGCAATCTCACCGATACGGCTTTGGTTTGAAGTTACGGCTTCACTCCTTTCTGCAGCGATCACAAACAAATCCGCAGGCACACACTGAAACAATCATTATCGCCATCCACTCATTTCCCTTGCCTATACAATGTAGTCAGTCGCTTCGTTAGTTAGTTAGTTAGTCTTATTATTATTTTCTGGCGTATGTAAGTCAGTAGTCAGTGGTTTGGTTATGGTTCGCTCCGACGTAATATTTTTTTTCATACCGAAGCATGGTTTTACTTACCTACTTGCTTCTCATCCATTGCAAAAAAAATCAAATGAAATACACAACAATGCAGAGCCATCCCACCGGCCACGCAATTTCGCTGAGGTAGTAGATACTTAGTAGGTATCTAAGAAGTACAAGTAGTAAAAGGAGTTCTTTTCCTCTTTAGGTACCGATTTCGCAATGGCAATGAAAGGGATCTAATNAAGGGATCTAATGCGGATTCCCTGTTTACCAACTGACTGACTGAGGAAAAAACATGCATGTATTTATGCATACCTACATTCTTGTATACTCTCTCCTTTCAAAATGCAATTCCATCATCAGCGAATCCATCCCATTCCACACCATTCCCTTTTCCTCACAACAGTGGAGTGTGTAGAACAATAGGATTTTTCAAAAAAGCAGCCCTGAGCCAAATCTGCGAAAGTTGATTCGGGTAGCGGCACATGCAACAATGGTGAACATAGTGTAATAGTGCACTACACTCACACACACGCATCTAGGTCCCTGCGTACCTAGTTACTTCTTTCACGAACGCATAATCAAGTGGTGTTTTGTTTTTTTCATCATGATATGATATGATGATCACTTTGATGAGTGTGGAATTGCATGAATCTTGTTGATGAAGGGGATGGGGATGGCGATGATGATGATGCCGTGTCTACGGATATTGTACTTGAGAGGCGATGCTGGTTCTGCTTTTTTCGAGGGAAAACAAGGAACAAGTTTGGCCAAACAAGGCCTGAAAAAAGGGAAAAGAGAAATTTCCTTCTAGGATGAGAATATTTATTTCCCTCGAAAAAATAAATAGCAGCCCAACATGCGCTTTTTATTATGTGGTTAGCACGTAACACAAAAATGGTAATAAACGGTGCGATGCGATATAATGCAACTGTCTATGATCACTTACTTTTTGGTGTAGTTTTTTCATAAAAAATAAAACCCTACTTGGCTTAAGAGATTTCCCGACTTGAGCGAATCTGATTGTTAGCGATGCTTGCGAAAAATGTTTTCAAGTGTTTTATTCATGGTAGCGCGAGTAAGTAACGAAAATCTTGTTTTATGCAGCCAAGAGACAGAGCAAGGAGGCCAGTCTTGTTTAAGGCTCTGTGATACTCTTGAGAAGACGAGAAATGAAATGATGACTTGATGTGATGTGATGGCTAAATGAAGAGAAAATTCGAAAATGAGGAAGAAAATAGCGCTGAATGTTGACGTGTCATGACATTAAACTCCCGGTAGGCAAGGTGATGTTTGCAGTTGGGAGCATTGCAAACAGGGATTGAGGCTGTCTCGAAAAGAAGATACAGTTGGGGATCCATGAAGAATCACGTTCCGAGTAAACGGAGCGGGTAGGTGTCGTCACGGGTTGCTAGAGGCAAAAGGGGTGGTAGAAAACCGAACAAACCAAACCACTGTCTTCCTCTACAGCAACAAGTGAGGGAGCCATGAGCTGAGCTATGCGACATTGCTTACTCTGTAGCATTGTATTGCTAGGCACGTCCACTCATTGCGGACACTTAATTCTTTCCATGATTGTTTTTGCCTTTCATGCCAATTCTCGTTCGAGAAATCTGGAAAAGTTGTCCAAAGTACAGTTTTATGTTCAAAGTAAGTATCGCAACTGCACTTATTTGGTCCTACCAAAGCATCCCGTAGATATCTATTTCCTGCGAGCTAACAACCTAAATATACAGTGCTTATGGTATACTAAAAGTAAAGAAGGCAATTCGTTCCAATTTAATCTCATTTCCTAAGCACACAGACTCTAGCAGCATTCTTTACCGACTGGGAAAAATGTCTGTTCTGATGCGGTGCGCAAATTCACAATAGAAGGAAATCGGAGCACCGGTCCTCATATTGGGATGGCAGAGTGTGTTCTGATGCGATGTGATGCTTATCCTGACTCTGAATAATAAAAAAGTAGATCGGGGAGGGAGGCAAACGAAGCATAAAGCGTCAGCGTTGAATCTCAATCCGCACTCATGGAGCCACCATCATCGACGTTCGCTGGTTTCGTATCATGGATTGATTAAGTCGGATAGAATTTCCCCATAGAATAATAGTTATGTACTGTTGAATCGGGCTAGTTTTTGTGAAATCGAAGGCTACGGGATTTTAATATATACTATACTTGCTCAATGGTAATATGTGGATTCCGGGATTCTAAGAAGTTGTTACCTTTTAACAGAATCAGGTAAGGGAATGCGGGTATAATTCCCGCAGTGCAGCATCCTAGTCCCATTACCATTTTATTGTGAAGCAGAAAGCACCTCTTTCAGAAAGTAGCTGTTTTAGTGTGTAGCTAATTCCTTCAGCTCATTTTCATTCCATTCCTACAGAAAAAAATATTGAGAGCAGAGGTTTAGGTATAGCACCGCATGAGAAACGGTCATAAAAATGTAAACTGCACCGAACTGCGGCAGC
>JAHZNH010000545.1:0-10954 GCA_027744355.1 Tyrannoseira gladiata
ATGTTGCCCAGTGTCATCCAAAGTGGCGAAAAACGAGCGATCCCAACAGAACTCCAGATGAATGTACCTACTCCACTTAAGTGAACATTTTATAAGGGAAGATCAGAACCAACCAGCACATCATCCAAATATATACGACTTCTGCAGCGAGCCAGAGAAATAAAAAAAGATTTTGCTCGTTTCTCATCCCCGTTTAGGGAGTGAAGAAAAGGTCGCCCGGCATACTATAAAAATGGAGAGTGAGTAAGTATTCAAGTATGACTGGGGCTGGACTGAACTGAACCGTTGGACTATGGCCGTGGGAGAGGAATAAAATCGATAGCTATTTCCATTACACTTCCTAGCCTTGCCCGTAGTACTACTTCTTTCTTCATCCCGAGTTACGACCGCACCTTTTCCAGAGCATCATCATCATTTCTTTCCTCGAACTGTCACATTCATTTCAGTTTGAATGGATTCCACATAACTTTCCCTGCACTTCCTCGAACTCGGAGAAAAATGCAGAGCAGCGTGATTTTCAACAAGAATTGGAATTGGGAAAATTGAGAAGGTTTGGCCGGAAAACTGCAAATCGGTTGACTAAATACTCTACATTTTCTCTAGTGAGATGGTCAACCTACTTAAACTGGCTCCTCGCATATTTTCTCCACTACACGGTTCCCTACTCCGATGTTTTTATGTTTATTTAAGAGCTTGAAAGTAAAATATTTTCACGAGGAAAAAACGGATGATTTACGACTCACTCATTGACTTGGCTTGACTCTCGCATTTTTTATAAATAAATACATTAACGTTATAATAATAATATGTCATTTGCATACACCTTCTTGTCAAAAAAAAGGTTTTTTTTTTCTATTAGGTTTCCCCTCGGCAGTTTATGAGGAGGCGGAGGAGTGCTTATGCTGGTGCTGGTGGTGGAACGAGTGAGGAAAAACTGCAGCCTTTTCGTGTATGGAGCGTAGGTGTAGCCAATTATCTGCCCCGAGCTCTGATGTGATGGGAAAAGGGCAAGTTGTTGGAGCTGCAGTTGACTCGGGTTACCTTGCTCGGTCTGGCCTGGCTGACTGGGCTTATTGTTTTTACAAGATGTAAAACAAAAGGCAAGGATGCCTCCAGCGTCAGCACCAGCACCAACACCAAATCGCAACTCACTACCTATTTATCTACGTGTGAGTCTCCAGAGATGAGAATGATAATTACGAGCATGAGAACTTCGACTTCACGTTAGTGAGCAATGTGATGTGATGTGATGTTGTGTTGCAGGAGCGGGTCGACGTGTGATTCGAAACAGTTTCTCTTTCGAAAAGGAGTCCCAAACTCGGAGTCACGCTTCCAACGGACGATGATCGTAATAATAATGGTGGGAGTATTGAGTCACTCTGAATGATGATCCGTGAAGGAATTATTCTTTTGCATAGATTAGTGTGCGGGTGTGATGAGGAATGACTGAGGCTCATCATTATAATTTTTTTCCTTGTGCAGAGAGAGAGAGAGAGAGTGCACGCAACTCCTACTCCTAATCGAAACACTAATGAAAAATCCTGTCTCCTTATTTCGAGCGAGGGAGCAGTAATAGTGTCAAGGTGAGGTTAATTTGCGTGGAAATGCCATACCATGCCATGACATACCAATACCAATAATACACTACTGAGGGAAATATTCCGTTTTGTTACTATTTCTTGCACGTTGTTGCTGTTATATTGCCTTCTCCTCTCAGTGGGAACAAGAAAGGGTCATGCGGAAAAATATCGTGATTGCGATCCAATCAGATATCAGATCGAGGGAAAATTGATCAGTTGATCTGACACTGACTACTGTGCAGTTATTATTGAGTTATTTGCTAAAGAAAATGGGAGAAAAAATGTTCTATTGACTCGATCCCTGCTCTCTCCCTACAGCTATATAGATTTGTTGTGAATGGGCGAGTTCTCATTCCTCATGGGGGAGAATGGAGGAATCTATAGATATTGTCATCGGCAGAGAAAAGCGTGGGAGCATAACATAATTAATGGGATTTTTATTGCGATACACCAATTTCACGAATGGCTTTTCTTCTCTCTAGGCAGCGTTGCTCACATAAGTAGAAAGTCTCATGCTTTCAGGAGTGGGTTGGCTTTGGATTTGGATTGGATTGGCGAGGATGAATCCCACTCCGAGAAAAAAAACTCCCCGACAAAGGGAAAAAAGCCCATGAGACGAGAATTAGCTAAACAGAAGCGGAGGCATTCACTCACTCACTCAGTCAGGGCAGGAAGAGTGAAATGCGTAAAAGCTATATAGAATTACACGGTCTCTATTTAATCCCACCGAGTCAACATCCAAATCCAACCAGCGAAATTCAGAATGGGATTTTGAGTGGCGTGAAGCTCACAAGTCATTCCGTTCACAAGTGAGTATGACGTCCGCTCCACTCTCAGCCAGCCAGTCAGTCACTCACTCACTCAGTCAGTGAGTTTTTTTTACGCAATCTTCAAACAAAAAAACTTCCAGATTATTTTTTATGGAAAGTGAAAGAATTTTCTCTGAGGTGGATTCGATTCGATTCGATGGTGTTGCAACACTCGGACCCACGGAAAATGCTCACAGACAGAATCAGAATGGCATAAGCAATTTATTGGCTCAAGATTGTATGGGGCTCGCCATACTTAATTAGACCGACCTCCCCCATTATACTCTGCTCGTATTTTCGTCGTTTCAATACAATTATAAACAAGCATGAGACATCATCATCATTTCCACGAGCAGGGAAGCATACAAACATCATTCCGTTTGTCATCAAAATCCCAGTAAAACAAAAACACTTTCCTCCTTTGCCCCCTTCCTCCAAAGAACAAAGTACTATACTAAACTACTTATAAGTAAGTAACTCCAGTTCCAACTCCCCATATTTATATTCCCTCCAACCCGACCAGACCGAGTTTTTTTAGAGCGAGAACACAGGAGCAAATTACAACTTGAGTGACACTTAACTTTGTGCTTTGTGTCAAGTGGTGAAGGCCCACTTGTAATGCCAACTTTTTTTCCCCTGTGAGCCTATCCCCTTTTCTTTTCTCACTCACTCCCGTCTCGTGCGAGAGATTCGCGTATGGCGGTGGATCACATCGCATCACTCCTATTGAACATTATCATCCTCTCCCGCCCACCACGCCATGCCATATCACCACCTCCATCCACCAGCACCACATAGAGCCACCAGAGCCTACATAAATATCACCTACATATTCTTTTCCCCATTTCTTCTTCTTCTTCTTCTGGATTCCCCAGCGGCTGTGTACATACCTCGGAGTTGGATTCGGAGTCGGAACAAAATGTGTTTTTTCTACAAATATCATTTTTCTCTTCAACTCAACTTCCCATTTTTTTCTGGACCTATGCTCTCCCACTCCCGAACTATATTGCAGTACCACTACTACTACTGCGAGTACTTTTCCCAAGGAGAGAAGTTTTATGTGTGCATAATAAAGTCTTAATTCTCCCACTCCTCTTTTTTCCATGCCATATTTTTCTGCAAGGCATACAATAATAATAACAACACACATCCATTTCCCTAGTAGTCCTCCCCACTTTTTCCTTCTTTTCTCTCCTCTCACTTTTCTCCTCGACCCATTTTTCCGCGAGCCACGCTACAACAGCCAGCTCAGCGCACCAGTTCAGCCAGAGCTTCCAACTCCAACAGTTCCAACATTCTCGCTCACTCACTCACTCTTGTTTTTTTCCCAACAGAAGCAAAACCCATACGAAGACTAGAGCACGGTCATACATATCATCCATCCTAGCTCCTTTGCTTTTATTTGCAGAGAAAAGAACTGCTGTTTTGTATCCATCCATCCGTTCACTGACTGCGAGACTGTGGATATTATGCCATGCAGTGGTGGACTGGATTGGATTGAATTTCGAGTATTTTCTCAAAACATGCAGTTCACTTCCTCCTCCTCCTCCTCATTTCAGTTTTCCCCACTTTTCCTTTCCCTTTCTACCACTCCTGCGATTACGAATTTATGTGGAGCTCACCATCCAAATTATTGTTGAGTCAGCCATCAGCCATCAAAGTTGCAAGTTGCGCTGGTTTAGTTTTTATTCCAAAAAAATATTCGGTTCGTAGCAGTACTACCATCATACATCCGTCGTCGTTTTCAATGACCCTCTATGAAAATTAGGTTATGTTGAGCTTGCACAGCTCGATCAGCTCGTATTTTTTTGTCCTTAACCGTCCATCCATCCCTAATCTATATTTTTTGGACTGGGCAAAGTCAGGCAGGTTTTTTGCAAACAGAGTCCGGCACTCATTCCATTTGGCATTGCTCTGTTCACTCACAGGAGGTTAAGTAATCCTCTCTGATATCTCGGCACGACTCACGACACGACAATCAGCATTATATATTTTTTTCACGAAATACACACAAGTATTGTACTCTGCAATAGTGTTCGTTTTGCTCATCCTTATTATTACCGTATCGCAGCATGTTATCAGTTGTATTTTTTTGTTCCGCTTTTCGACCCATTAAAATGAAATTTATTTTCCCATGAATCCCGCGACCGGCCAACCAACCAACCAAGCGAATGAGCGAGCGAACCAGCGACCAATTTGACCTTCAGTCGTTTTTCCATTATTCCGACTCGTGGCATATTTTATTGTTTTGTTGACGCAAATTAGGTATTCCATTTCCCAACCCAGCACAATAAGTACAATTCCACACACTGCAATCATTTCTCTTTCTCGCAAAAAATGATCTGTTCAAATATAGAAATTCAACAAAATACTCTCTTCAACTATTTTACCTGTCCATCCAACCAAAGTGTAACCAACCACCAACGCCAACTCTCTCAACTGATTCTAAAAATTTCACGGTGATGCATCCCACCTCCGAAATTCAAAAGGAGGATTGGAAACTAATACATATTGATTGTTTTTCGATTTCACCTTCCGCACCGGAGTTCCGTGTAATTTTCCCCTTTTCCCCATCCAATTACAAAGCTCACAGTGGGAAAACATTATACATGCCAGTTCTAGTATGTACTTACGGGCTAACGCATTCCTCGTCCTAGAGGACATTCTCTCTCTCTAGTAGAGGAAAATTTTTTTTATGAGCGAGTGAAGGTGAGACTTATGAGGCAATACCGATGCGATGTAATGGGAAGCGATGGTAGTTTCTCCGAACTTTTTTTTGCATGACTTAATATTATTACGTGCTCCTTCCATTTTCCCTCATTACTCCATCAAATATCACGCATCAGTCACGCAGTTCCAGAAAACACTGCCTATATGCTCATAAGCACTGTACTTATTTCTTCATAATTTTCTGGGCTAGATACTAAGATACCTATCCATCATCTATGTATGTACCTACTTCCCCAGAATGAGGAGATAAATAGTCGAGATAGATGTTATCCACACATCACATCACTCACATCAGTTTTTTTTCTTTTTCGCCGTATCGTATGCCAATTCAATAAAAACAACTTCGCATTCGCGTCGTTTTCCTAACGTTAAGTTGCGGAGCTAATCATATGTGTTACTCCCTATTATTCGTGATTTTCTTGCTAGGTATTAGCAGAAAAATATCTAGTGGCTCGCTCTCTAGCTCACCCACAACCATGTTTTTGCATGAATCCATGAGTGCTACAACCAAACCACTTTCGTTCGTTACGTTCTATTAGCGCTGCAGCGATCCCCCAGTATGATTGTGACGTCAGGCACGTTCTGCCAAAAAGGCATACTTTTCCTCCAATTCATATTCATGCATACCGCGAGCACAAAAGGAGGAACGAATTTCAGCGAAGGTTGTGAAATACAAATGGCAACCGAGTCAGTCATTCCTTTTTCTTTTGTATTAGTGGTGAGGTGATGCGAAAATTGTTTTTCTTCGCTGTTCAAACGAGAGAACTCAATGGTACTCATAAAGCGAAGTTTTTTTTGCAAATGTCAATAGCTCAAAATGACTTGTGTAAGTAAGTATGCAAGTAAGCATGAATCCATGCATCATACAACAATCCAATAAAAGTTTGACGCGGATTTGATCACTTTTATGGGCAAATAGACGCCGAGAGCACTTTGTATCTAGAATCGGCATTGCATACATAAATACATGCATAATTTATCCCACTATCGCATCAATAAATAGATCTGTGATTCCGATATTTTCCCGATGATAGGGAGCAGACTCGTGTAAACTAAATTTTGCATGCTAGGTTAAATATTGATGAATGGAGGAGTCATCAGACACCAGGGGAAAAAATAAATGCTCAAGTTTCCCATTCCCCGAGACTATCTACCTAGCTCGTAGAAGCCCACACAAATGTTTTCAAATTCCATTTTTATTAGCTAGCGGCTTCTGTCAATTTAATTCTTTTAGAAATCAGAGCATTGATAATACATGAGCCTTTAATTTGCAACTCAGTGTCGCATCACAGGATAGTAAGTCCCTTTTTGCAGTCGGTAGGCAGTGCGATTGTGTGGTACGAGCCTATTTATTTTTATGAGGAGTCCATACGCAGAAAACAATGTCATCGCAGTCATTTTTAATTTAGCCATCCTCACAGTTCACCATTCTGTATGTACCTAAACACTCCACCAGGTATTATCATACTCGCTCTCGCTCTTGTTGGCGTTTTCCCACTGCAGTCTTTCCATTGTACTTTTCCATTGCATTGTATTGTTGTTTCAAGCATTAGTTATTCCAAAAGCCGAGGTAGAGGAATAAATAAATTGGTAAAGGGTAGAACTAACTAACTAAAGCCAACAACGTGAGTACTAAGGGAGTTCTAAAAGCATCGCAGAAAACGTATTGGTGTCACATACGTCATCACCAGACCAGACCAAGCATATTGTGTTGCGTTGCATGCGAAAGAATTTGTATTTATAAAACCACACGACACAGCACCGTAACCCAACAGCCAACAGAGTTTGTTAGGCTGGGGATTTTTACCCTGGAAAAAAATAAATCTTGTATCATAATGACCGTATGATATGGTTCTAGTGGTGGTGAGTTTGCTCGGGAAAGATGAATTGCTACACATATTTTTCTGGCCGCCGATGCGATGGTAAGTAATATTGAGGTCATGGAAAAAAATTAATGCTGAAGGCTCATGTATTATCAATGCTCTGATTTCTAGAAAAAAATGAAATTGACAGAAACCGCCAGCTAATAAACAGGGAGTTTGAAAAAGGTTGTGTGGGCTTCTACGAGCTAGGTATTAGATGAATTGCTACACATATTTTTCTGGCCGCCGATGCGATGGTAAGTAATATTGAGGTCATGGAAAAAAATTAATGCTGGCTTGGCTTGGCCAGGCCAGGCCAAAAACCAGACCAACATCAATCTAAAAGGAAGGAAGGTATTTTTATACTGGCGCTTTTACATACTTGCATTCGAAATGAGAATGTTCATAAATAGGTACTCCTAAAACTTGTGGGGATTTGTATATTTTTATTGTGCGCAGTTAATCGAGAAAAATGGTACCAGTTTCACACAGTTTCTTATGCTGAGGGTTTTAAGCGAAAAATAAGCATTAGTTGGAGGTGAATGCGACTGCATATAATTTATGCATCATCACTTCTTCGCCTTAATTTTTTTTGTGTTTGAAGTCATGCTTGAAAAATTAGGCTCGCTCTCGAAGAAAAAAACACTGTATATGTTTCGTTTGGCCTGACTGACCTACAAATTGACAATAAGAGGATATGATATGGATAAGGAGAAGAAAAAATATGTGCAGCTAGCGACAGTCCACCAGTGCAGTGGTTTGGTGTGGTGAGCAGCAACAACTTTCGAAAGGAGCAGCAGCAGAAATAAAACGTACTGCTGAGTAGTGAGCAAAATATATAAACTTTTTTGAAATGGAGTCAGTCACAGTTGCGGCCACAGCCATTTTTGATTCTGACCAAGGCAAGAATGTGACATGACAGGGAGATAAAAATAATGGCATCCATCGCCAGCCAAACCTGTGATCACCATCATGATGATGATCACAACGACAAAATTATCATCATCATTGATACTTTTTTCTGCAATTGAATTGAGAGAAAAAAACAATGGATGGATGAATGCCTGGGTGCAAGGTAATATGTAAGAAGGGGTTGATGCAAGAATCAAGAATGGATGGGATCTTGGGAAGAGGGAATGCTTAATGCTCCTTTGAAAATTGCCCTACCACATTAGGCGCATTTACCTTCTCAGACATGACAGGGAGATAAAAATAATGGCATCCATCGCCAGCCAAACCTGTGATCACCATCGTGATGACGATGATCACAACGACAAAATTATCATCATCATTGATATTTTTTCTGCAATTGAATTGGGAGAAAAAACAATGGATGGATGAATAGCTGGGTGCAAGGTAATATGTAAGAAGGGATTGGTTGATGCAAGAATCAAGAATGGATGGGATCTTAGGAAGAGGGAATGCTTAATGCTCCTTTGAAAATTGCCCTACCACATTAGGCGCATTTACCTTCTCCGAGCCGATTGAGCGGCTTGTGTCGTGTCGTGCTCATGTGACTTCTATACATGGCTAATTTGCTTTTATGACGGTATGCTAATTAGCGGAATAAAAATGTGATTGTGATAGCACAACGGTGGTAAGATGACGGGATGCACTTGTGCGGAAAGAAGAAGATGAAGAGGATAATATGATATATAAGTACTTGATCTCACAGTGTACTACGCAAAAATTGCCACAGAATCTCATCAAGTTGTGATGTGATGCGAAGGAATTGTAACTTTCATGTTTTGGATGGATGTGTTGAGGAATCATAAATAGCTGAAAAATAACGAATGAGAGGAGAAGGAACAACATAAGCAAGCGGTGCGGTATAATGTAACATGACACCAAAAAAATGAAATGACTTGGGTTTGGGTGGTACAAGTTGTGATGTGATGCGAAGGAATTGTAACTTTCATGTTTTGGATGGATATAGGAATCATAAATAGCTGAAAAATAACGAATGGAAGGAGGAGGAACAACAACAGCAAGCGGTGCGGTATAATGTAACATGACACCAAAAAAATGAAATGACTTGGGTTTGGGTGGTCGGGCATTAAGGATACTTCAACGTGCTTGAGCACGAAACACTCTCGTAATCACGAGTATATAAATAAGTAAGTAATTTGACTAGAGCTAGGATTAAAAAAGATTGCGAACAAAAGGCTGGAATGTAATTTGAGGGTCATTCTATTTTGATGCAAGATCCTAAAAAACTGTTCGCAAATTGATTTTTCGAAATAATGCGTAAAATTAATTAGGGTGAATAGTGAATGGTGTATCCATTCAGCCGTAGCATCAATAAAAAGGATGTTTTTCACTGTCATTAGGACTTTTCAACAGGATCCTGTAAGGTTCGACGAGTTGATAGGAATGATGATGATGATTATGATAACTTTTGTAGTTCAATCATTATCATTCATTCAAGTCAAGAATTTTCGCTTCGATCACTCAGTCCGTGTGTCTTTTTAGTGTTGTGCCCACGCAGATAATAGAATGATGATGATGATCATGGTAGCTTTTGTAGTTCAATCATTATCATTCATTCAAGTCAAGAATTTTCGCTTCGATCACTCAGTCCGTGTGTCTTTTTAGTGTTGTGCCCACGCAGATAATAATAATGACCAAGGCAAAGTGGAGTAGGTATACACTCACTCGCTCATAAGCTGCTCGGCTTGGCTCTTTGGTTGTGACTAGAATCGCAGGAATGAATAAAAAGGGGAAAACTTTCCAATTTTGGGGTCTCTCCCATTGTGTACGCGTTCACACAAGGTACGCATCACAGCATCACTGTACTTATACTTTAAATCAAAATCTTGCCTTTAAATCTCTCCTTGTTTTTCTGGTCAAATTTCATAAAAAAAATATTAGTGTGTGTGTACTGCAAAGGCAAGCAGGCGAGCGAAGCAAATGAGCAACATACACACACGACACGACAACAAAACAACAACGCAACGTTTTATAACGCGTTAAAAAATCCGCTCAAGATAAGTTAGCTGGTTGGTTGTAGTGGAGGAGGATTGGGGTCTCTCCCATTGTGTACGCGTTCACACAAGGTACGACGCATCACAGCATCGCTGTACTTGTACTTTAAATCAAAATCTTGCCTTTAAATCTCTCCTTGTTTTTCTGGTCAAATTTCATAAAAAAAACTTAGTGTGTATACTGCAAAGGCAAGGAGGCGAGCGAGCGAAGCAAATGAGTACATACACACACGACACGACAACAGCAACAACAACTACGCAACGTTTTATAACGCGTTAAAAAAATCCGCTCAAGATAGATAAGTTAGCTGGTTGGTTGTAGTGGAGGAGGCAGGAATCCCAGGATATAGAATATAAGGATATATTTTTTTGGCAGGCAGCAGCAGCCCCACAAAAATGAATAAAAAAGCCTTGGGGCTATTCAATGAAACACGAGAACGCTAAACACTAAATACTCTTGTGACACAGTGAATGATTGAGTGAGTGAAGGAAGCGGTGAAGACCATAGGGGAAAAATATTGTTTAATGCTGGGAGCTCCAACAATGAGAAATTGTGTTTTGGGCTACAAAAACCAAAAAGACCATCATCAACATCATTCCGATCCGTCCAATCCAGAATACACGACCGACCGCTATCGCCATCATCACTTCGCATCGGCCTAATCATTTAAAGTCCTTGAAGTTTTGTTCTCTTTTAGCCCAGTATCTACTAATGCTGCAACAATTTTATCATTTTTATTTTTGGTTTCGGTCTTGGTCTTGGTCGTGTTTTGCACTGATATATAGACAGATAGATAGAGGGATGATGACGATGATGATCGTAAATGATAATGATGAATGTACAGTACCAGGCCAGATATAAATGATCATCATGATCATGATGGGACATTGCGTCCTGACTTGGCCTGGCTTGGGGTTTTGTTCCTCTTCATGTCGTGTTTTGTCGAGATGAATCTCGTTTTCATTTCATTTCATGCCGACAGCTAGGA
>JAHZNH010000547.1:0-14544 GCA_027744355.1 Tyrannoseira gladiata
AAAAGAAGGAGGCTGCAAACAATGTGACGCCCGACAAAACAACAACTTCGTCTGGCTGCTGCTGGAATTTTGGAATCTCCCTGTGGGAAAGTGGGAATTCCTCGGAGGAACAAGAATAACAGACTTTGTGCTCTCCTCCCCCAGAAAAAAATTAGTGCTCCGAATCCTTCGTAATAATAATCTACCCAACATCGTTTTGACTGGGGGAAATGCTGATGTGCCCATTATGCAGGGTGTGGGAGCTGGAGCTGGGAATGGGGAATTGGAAAAACCCAACGTGAAGCTTGGTGCACATGACATGATGACATTGCTCACAGGACAACAACAGGCGACAAAAAGTGGGATGGATCGTTCGATGTTTATAGCATTGCGGAATACGATGATAATGACGCGATTTCACTGGAGTAATGCTCATGATATGATAATGGCAATGAATGAGATGACATGCAGGATCATGAGGATTATCTATTTATGCCCATGCACAAAAAATCTACATGTGAATAAAGAATCTAACGCAATGAAAACCGGTCCTTGTTGTATACTTTCTTTTCTTCCCTCCGTTTTCCTCGATGAAAGAACGTCGTGTTTTCAATAAGGAGTCCCGTTATTCTTGTTTTATTTAAACTATCTATCTATTTAGATAGAAATTTAGCAGGGAGCTTTAATCAACAGGTAAAGCTTGATCAACATTAACGTCCAAAATGTGGATTTCCTATCGGACCAGAGGTTTGTTTTAAAACAACCCTTGAATACACATATTCAAACTAGTACAATAAATATACCTTTTTCTCTAAATCGCTTAGCTCATAGCCTGAAGTCTGAGTTTTTCAATAATGCATTCTAATTTCCAGCGAAAGTCCCAAATTATGGTGACACCCGTTAAAGAACTGCTTGCGTACACTACAAAATGCGTCTTTTTGCCGCTATGAAGATTACGATGAGATTTAGCCAACATTTCCATTGTGATTCATTGTACTTGCCTTCCGTGATTCGTGATGGTGGAAAATCTCAACAGAATCAAGAGAATGCTCCCATACCATTCCATGGTACCATGAATATTTTGTCGCCTCCAGGAATTTTTCCCATTGTTTTCCCTCCCGTAAATAACAAGTGAAAATGAATGTCTAGTCTAACCTATTGTAGCACCGCATAAAATAGCCCGGTGATTTTCAAAGGATAGTAGTGCGGAGTCCTTTTAGGAAAAACGAAGAGTATGAGCCTTATTTATACTGGTGGTGGTGCCAGAGAAAACGAGAGAATCAATTTATTTATTGTTGATGTTGTTTGTTGCTCTTTTTTGCAATATGGCAAAAAAAGCTCGGAGGAAGGGAGAAAGTGGTTGTTGGGAGGATGAGTGAAAAGTCCATAGAAATTTTTTTTAGATGTATTATCCACTCCTCTCCTCTACCATTATTTTTGTTGGATTGCGGAGCTCCCAGAAGATAATACGAAGAATGCCCTGCGATGATGACAAAAGGGAAGCCCAACAAAGGAGAATGGAAATGGAAGTGCATTACATGCTAAACAGCACCCTACATAGTAGCAGACTGCTCCTTTAGGCGCCCTAACCTAACCCTTTAGCTTTGGGGAGTCCGCTCCGCTCCTAGATAGTCCTTATTTGTTTTACCCGAGCATTGGGCAAAGAAGTCCCATAAAAAGGCAAGAATTACATCATGTCACTGTAGCAAAAGAATGTTGGTAGATGAGGACAAAAAAATACTGGAAGACGAAGACAACGAATCCTTACTTTTCCCGCATATACTTACGCTCATGCAAACATTTACAAAGTCGACTTCGCCTTTTGTTCTCCGGTTCACATTCACTAGAACAATATTAACTCAATTCCACAATCTAGCACTCTAACTGCGAATTTGCTTTTGCCAGTGGTGTGGTGACTCCAAATTCCTACTTTTTTTATGATTCCAACAAAAAAAATCACTCCCGTTGCAGGAAGGAATCCATATAAATTTTCTCTCTGGCTCTCTGAATTAATCTTGATCTTATGAAAAAAACACTTGAGAGAAAACAACAGGGCTAGAGAGAGCTAGAGCTAGAAGTCATCTCAACCAGAAGTAGTAATGTATTGTTGCGAGTTTTTGTTGTTGTTTGTTTGCTGATCTGATACCGAGCATCGTCCTCAGGAATATATGGCCACTGCCGGAACTTACATAATATATCTATACCCCTTGATTTTCATTTTCGCTGAAACAAAAAAGCGCACTCCAGAAATACTGGAGAACGAGAGGAACACTACACGAAAGATCCGTATCTGAATTGGATTTTTCGTGGTTTCGCTCTTGTTTCCTTTTCTAATCCACCACCAGCAAAAAACAAAGTGGGGAGGGGGAAGAATGAGGG
The DNA here is from genome assembly GCA_027744355.1 of Tyrannoseira gladiata. Taxonomy (NCBI): domain Eukaryota; kingdom Metazoa; phylum Arthropoda; class Collembola; order Entomobryomorpha; family Entomobryidae; genus Tyrannoseira; species Tyrannoseira gladiata. Next base: position 2,359 of record JAHZNH010000547.1, read on the forward strand.
CACTATAGTCACCATCCTCATCATCATCAACAACAACAACATCATCATCGTATTGTGGAGGTATGTGATCTCTCAGTAGAAGAAATGTACTCGTACTCCACTTCACCGAGCAATGTAATCTACGAGCCTTTGTAGAAGAAAAAAACAGATTAAGATTGCTCACTTGCTCTCTCGCTCGCTGGATTCGGATTCGCTCGAAAGAATCAAATCAAACCGATGGATCTTCAATTAAACTACTTACTTATATTTTTTGGAGCTTGGAGGCATTTGCTTCCTCATATTCCTCCAGTCAATCAAATTTATCTGTGAAAAGCACATGCTTGCATGAAGCCCGACCTAGGCACACTCATTTTTTGCAAATTGATAGAATGGAATCCGCGGTTCTGGGTCGGAGGCAGTAATCCCATTTTCTTATCAAAATTCGGTTTTAGAAAACTCGATAAGCTCCGAAAAACTAAGCCCGCCGTAGGAAAAAAACTATTGACAATATTTGCTCCCACACACCGCACACAGCTTCCAAGATTCAGTTTAGGGATGGAGTCATTCTGGCAAGAATGGATTTCGGTCCACGCCAACCGTAAAGTTTTATTGTTGAGGGGAGATATCAGGCGGGAAGATTTTTTTTATTGTTTTAAAAACCAAACCAATTTTATTTCTTCCTCAGAATGTCAGAATTTCTGCCCTGTGGAGTAGAAGGGAGCAAGGCGTGACGAGAGGAACATATAAGAGGCAGTTCAGCAATATGAGATTGACCCAGTCAGTGTAGTGCGGTGTGATGTGATGTAAAACAAAATCCAAACAAAGATTTCCTTGTAGGCTGAGTGCGAACGTCATGTATCGTTTTCATCTCCCTCGAGATTTGTTTAGATTGTACCAAAGGAGAGAGAGAAAAAAGTGGAAATTAGAAGTGCAGATTGGTTTTCCTCCAAGTCGTGTCTCCAGATTTGCTAATGAAAATCTCTGAATCTCTCTCTGACTTTTTTCCTCTGAGCTGGAATTTGAAGCTTCTATAGCTCAGCCCTCAGCCTTTTTTTTATTCATTTCGTTCAGCTCGAGTTTTCGAGTTGGATCTTGGAGTAAAGCCTCGAGCAAGGGAAATAATACAATGTTACCACCACTAACCACGCAAAGGAGATCTTGTTAGCTTAAAAAGATTTCACTCTCCTTTTTAATATGAAAAGGCTCCGACGAGGAGGAAAGAAAGTGTAAAGTGGAGAGGAGCACGAGAACGAATTTTCAGCTGCAGTTCATGTTCATGCGGTGGCAGTTCAACATGTCACCTTGATGTTGGGCCGGAGCTGGAGGAAAAAAAGGAAATCTCCAGGATTTTCTGACAAGATCAAGTCAGCCCAACTTTTCTTACCAGCTTGACTTCGCTTGGCTCAGTCAGTCAGTGTCGCTAGCTATTATTAAACCAACAGGCAGGGAAAGGAATGCTGCACTCAAAATTTTGGCTTCCGTGTCCGTCTATTTACTTGTAGGGCAGAATAAGTAGTATACGCCGGAAGAAAGAGAAATACCCGAACACTCCAGAACGAAATGAGCGAGCGAGTGAGTGAGTATGATGTGATTTACAGGAGGAAACACGGAGGAATTTCCGAGGCAAAGGGAATTTCACAGATGTTTATCAAAATATTTCGCAGTTCACGACTCCCAATCCACGCGCCCCTCTGCGAATAGAATTTATGATGATGATGATGATATTTTTGAAAATTTTGGAGCTTAAACGAATGTTTTATTCAAAACCTCGCTAATTAATTGGAGTTTCCATTTAACTCTTCCGCTCTTCATTTCACTCACTCACTGGTCCCTGGAGGCACTTACACGGGATGCTGGGGGAAATGCAACAAACCCGAAACGGAGGAAAAGCCATGATAGGATGATACCTACTTTCCCTTCCCATTTTAGCAGGAAGCTTTCCCCCATTCAATGAAGGAAGGAGCGAAACCCACATCACCAAATCCCGTCATAATTTTTTTTTGGTGGTGGGGGGGAAGCTCATGCACAATTATAGCTATGAGGTTTGATGATACTGCCTTCTCATTTCGATATTTTTTCAATGGAATTTCTTCATTCCATCAAATTTTTTATGAGCTAAATCATTCCGCTCGTTTCAAAGAGATAATTTTTCATGAGCCTCGGATTACGAAAATAGCACACTTCCCGCGCACTAAAAAAACTTGTAACATAAAAAGATGGAACCCACAATGATTTTTTTCAGAATTCGTAACCCTTCTCCCACTCACTCTTCCTCTCATCCCCCGCCCCAGCAGAGAGGAAATCGAATCCGACTTCCTACCCCATTCAATTCCACTTAAAAAATGAAATCACTGCCTGAGCACAAAGAGAAGGATTGAAACTTATTTCTCCGCTATTATTTGCGGATAGTGGGGGGAGTGCCTAAAAACCCTGAATTTTCATGGCATTGCATATCCCAGACACGAAAATATAATTGACTTTTTTGCCCATTTCCTACTTCCTTATTTATCAACTTTTCCCTTTCCTCTTTTCGATGGGTAACGGAGAGGAATACAGTAGAAAGCACTTTTACTCCTCGGTAAATGGATGTAAACTCTTACTTCATTCGATTCATTATTACTTCTCCTTCTAGTCCCCTACATACATTCCTCCAGTTTTTTGGAAACTTCTGTTGCTGAATTGCTTTCGGATTGCCTTTCCCTTTCAAATAAAAAAAGTTTTTGCAAGGGGAAAAACTTTTTTTACTACTTTTTTACTAAGTGGGAAAACGGAAACGGAGGAAAAGAGCTCATGACTGCGAGATAGAGAAAAATCATGTCATGCAAAAGAAAAACTCTTATTTATTTCTGTAGGCACTTACTCTTTCAAAAAATCTTCTGGTGGTTGGTTAGCTGGTTCGTTGAGGATTGGGTTGTGGAGCGTCGGAGCTTGTTGAATGCTCAAGCTGAGCTTGGTCCGACAGATGAACTTCTTGTCGTTTCTCCTCCCCTTGTCGGATTACTCTCCCCTCGTTTGAGACAATAGACAGGACACAATTCAAAAAGAAAAATCTTTCGGTCGGGGAAAACAAATGTCTAATTCTAAAATAAAAAAAGTTTTTGCAAGGGGGAAAACTTTTTTTACTACTTTTTTACTAAGTGGGAAAACGGAGACGGAGGAAAAGAGCTCATGACTGCGAGATAGAGAAAAATCATGTCATGCAAAAGAAAAACTCTTATTTAGTTCTGTAGGCACTTACTCTTTCAAAAAAAATCTTCTGGTGGTTGGTTAGCTGGTTCGTTGAGGATTGGATTGAGGAGCTTCGGAGCTTGTTGAATGCTCAAGCTGAGCTTGGTCCGACACAAGAACTTCTTGTCGTTCCTCCTCTCCTTGTCGGATTACTCTCCCCTCGTTTGAGACAATAGACAGGACACAATTCAAAAAGAAAAATCTTTCGGTCGGGGAAAACAAATGTCTAATTCTGATTTTGACTAATGAACAAACCACATGTCATTCTCCACAAAGGGAGCTCCTTCACGCTTGGGAAAAATGTTAGAAGATTTCTCTTTACAAGACTAATTTGAAGAATTCCTACTCGAAATCTTGAAAAATAACCACGTGTCACTCACTGCACTTATTCCTTCTTATACGTACTTTTGCAAATTCGCACAATCTTCCTAATCAATGCAAAAGAATGGGATCAGTTGAATGGAATTTTCCTTTCTGTTGATTTCGATCTCCGCAGTGAAGTCAAGTATGCAACCAACGGATGAAAATGCGGTATGGTATGATGTATCTTTCGGTCGGGGAAAACAAATGTCTAATTCTGATTTTGACTAATGAACAAACCACATGTCATTCTCCACAAAGGGAGCTCCTTCACGCTTGGGAAAAAATGTTTGAAGATTTCTTCTCACAAGACTAATTTGAAGAATTCCAACTCGAAATCTTGAAAAATAACCACGTGTCACTCACTGCACTTATTCCTTCTTATTCGTACTTTTGCAAATTCGCACAATCTTCCTTATCGACGCACGAGAATGGGATCAGTTGAATGGAATTTTCCTTTCTGTTGATTTCGATCTCCGCAGTGAAGTCAAGTATGCAACCAACGGATGAAAATGCGGTATGGTATGATGTAGTTGATGATGATGATGATAATATCTGGCTTCTTCTTTGTTCCACTACCGATGACAATGAGGATGAGAATAACAACAGGCTTTTGAGTTGGACTCCAACCCCAACTCTTCAGCTTCTTTCCTCCTGAGTCCTGAGTGCGAGCAGAGTAGAAGACAGATTGATAAATGATAACCGTTTTCTTCCTTCTTTCCTTCTTCTCCTATTACACGCAGTCCACTTAATAATCCTCGCTTAACTTTTCCTTGTTTTTCTTGAAGATAACAAGAGATAAAGAAAGAACTCTTCTCCTAGTGTGGAGTACCACTATAGTCTCACTATCCTGCTCCGAAGGCGAAATTGGAAATGAGAGGAGATACTTTATGTGACTGAGCCTATCTACTTGTTCAAAGAGCAAAAAATATATGTAGCACGAAACAGCTTCAGCACTTGTCCTCTTAAAGAAGAAGAGAGGACGCGGCGGGTCAAGAAGTCATCAATCAGCAGAGAAGATGGAGAAGCAGAGTAAGTAGTGACTCGATCTCATCCACACTAGTACTTCCCTGATCTGGAAAAGACTTGATGAGTCTGGAACTGGATGGTCTTTGTCCTCCTTGCAAAGGAGTGTCGGTTTCGCTGATTTTGCAACTTTTTTGCTTCTTATTTTTCTTCAAGGGGATTACACAACCTTAACATTAGGATTCTGATCCGATACTTTAGCACGCTAATTATTTCGAAATACTTCTTCTTCAGTACGTGATGGATGCACTTCATTCATTCTATAATTAACTTATTCTCTGCTTTATTTACTGGTATATCATCTCCTCACTCCAAAATATACTTATTAGCTCAGTATTTTTTTCTCTGGTTGGATATTAATTTTCAACGCTTTGCCTTTTTATCTGCCAATAAAACCCCGTGTGATGTGATGTGGTGCGGTGTCTGCAAAAATCCTCGAGAAAAACCAAAGCCAAGCCACTTTTCCTCTCCCTGTCTATTTTTCCTCTTTGCTCCTGCTGGGATGGCTATGAGTTGAACTGCTGCGGTGCTTTTCTCTCCGCGATTTTTTAAGACTGTTTCTCCACTTCCATACAAAACATCAGAGCACTGGTAGTAGTAGTAGTAGTAGTAGTAGCGGCAGCAACAACGGCAAAAAAAGCAACACAAGCTCTTATTTTTCCGTAGCGCAAAAAAATTTCCAATGAGGTCTACTATTGTACATGGAGAGCGACGACGACGAGGACAACGAGACGATGGGTGCAACACCACCAGCCACCAAGCAACTTCTTCCAGTTCCGGCAGCTCACTCCAACTCTATATACCATGGCATGGCGCACCAACCCAACACCAAAACTCTTTGTCCTCTCCTCCTTCACATTTTTTACTCCTCTAGAGAGAAGGAAAAAAGACGCTTTAAATATTTTTTTAGCATGCATGCCACTATACAACCCCAGCAAGCCAAGCCTAGCCAGGCCAGGCCATATCACACACTTTCTCTCTTCTCGAACTTCTCGACTATTACGGGATTCTTTAAAGTGGGAGCATAAGCTTCACTTCACATTTTTTATTCGCCTTCATTACTCGCTAACTAAAAAAATATATATAAGTAGTTAGAAACATAAAATGCAAGAGAGGAGGAGGACAAACAATGGAAAGTGGAGGGGAAAAATTTTTTTCTCGAGCCACTACTACTACCATCGCCAGCTTCAGAAAGTAGAATATTTTTTTGTCCAAGACAAAATGCCATATTATTGTTAAGTATCCTTTACAGCATAACGTGCCCTTAGTGTGACTCCTCCAAGTTCATTTTCTTTATGCGATGGCATGGCATGGACAGAAAAACGACGACGACGTAGTGACTAGTGACACAACCAGAGAGGAAAAAAGGGCAAAGCCATTTTCCCTTCCTAAACTCCATAATGACACGAGAATAAAAGCGGTTTTGGCTTGGCATTAGCATTAAGGCTCAAGTCGAAGCCAAAGCCTACACACGCCATGCCAGCGCAACGTTTTTGGTAGTAGTAGTTCTTAATACCCTATAGAATAGTAAGAGGAGATGCGTTTTTAAAAGAAAAAAATGTCTTTCTTTGTGAATATGCATAAAAAATGGCATACGTACTTCGACAAACAGCTCACATGCGATACCGATAAGTTTACTTATTTGCCCCGTTTATTTCTGCGAGGAAGAACATTAAGAAATTTGTCGGCTCGATTCAAACTCAAACGAGTAGTAATACTTACATGTAAATACTTATATACCTAAAGAAAAACTTTCCCTCCTTGTTTCCCCTTGCTCATGGAAGACGAAGAGGAAGAAGCACGAGCGAAGCAGAAGAGAAAACGCAATGCAGTGTAAAAGTGAAATATTTTATGTGTAAAAAAGTTTTTGGCAAATAGAAGGAAAGTGAAGTTAAGCAATACACACTACTGGATATTTACTGCATAGTCAAGTCCCAAGCTTCGTATTTGCGTTTGCTATTGAGGGGGGAAGAAAGCACAAGAGGAAAATTTTTTTGTAGGGGTAAACAGCAAGGAATACAAAAAAAAGTAGCGCAGCCATCATCAATAGTACTGCCGCCTCCTCCTAGCCGTCAAAATCCCAGGAAAGTGCACCGCACATAGAACTGTATAGGTATATATCACCTACTTTGATATTCATGATGAAGTCGGTGATGATGATGATGATAATCATGCTGGCGATAAGCCTGAAAATGCGATGATCGCGATCATATTGGCTAGCCGAAGCAGAAAAAAAAGTATACACATGTGATTTTGTGTTTTCGCTACGAGTGAGTAGCAAGTACATACGAGGGAAAAATCGAACGCTCTCACTCACTCAGTTCCTCAGACCGACTATTTTTGTTGGTGAGGGTGTAACTTCATAGTAGGAAGTGGGTATATGCATCATTGGCTGGAAAAAAGCTACAAGGGATTTAAGGGATTTTCCATGTTTCCTCAAAACCGGAAGGGGAAAAACGCTTGAAGAAGAAAAGGGGAAACATGAAGAAAAGCGAGAGAGAAAATAAGGGAAGTTTCTATCTGACTAAACGCTTTCATCACTTCTGAAGTGTGTGTGTTTGTGTCCCTCCCTCCTCCCTTTCACTTGACTTCGCTCGATCATGCATGCAAACAAGAAGACTTGACCGAGTTAGGGAATCCGAAATATGCGGAGAATGGAAATCGCATAAAAAACCAGCGACATTACATGTTATCAATGCACATAAAAAATATTATTCAATGCTTCAAAGGCTTTACATATTTTGAGGAGTGGTGTTGTATCGCATCACAGGAGAAGAAATATTCCTTTTTTTATTCGGAGAAGAATAAACCGGCATTTTTTTTCTTGTGGGATGTTGATGAAAATGCTAGTGTGCATGATGCTTTGTAGAATGTGCCAATCCATATATCCATTGCATTTTTTTGTTTGGACGATGGATGAAACTAGTGGTGGAGAAGAAATATTCCTTTTTTTTACTCGGAGAAGAATAAACCGGCATTTTTTTCTTGTGGGATGTTGATGAAAATGCTAGTGTGCATGATGCTTTGTAGAATGTGCCAATCCATATATCCATTGCATTTTTTTGTTTGGACGATGGATGAAACTCTCTTGGGCTTCCAGAGCTGCTGACAAGACAAGGTTTCACAATAAGCCTAAGTAAGTATGCAAAAATTTTGCTGCAGAGTCTCAATGGCTTTTCCATGAGAGTAGCAAAAAAAATTATATTGTGAAGCACTAAACAGGCCAAGTCCAAGCTACTTTTTACAGAGCTACATAGTGCCAGTGCTTTTAGCATAAACATCGAGAAAAAATGAGTTAGTTTGTAGTTTGTATTTATTGTTAAGTTGTAGGAGTGAAAAGGAAGGATAAAGTCTGGAGTTTTTTTGCTATGCAAAAAATATACATGTATTTGCTGCAGAATAAGCGGGGAAATTGCAGTTAGTTACGGCATCGTACTATATGACTCTCATTCTTCTTGGGTAATGAAGGAGAAAGGAAAGAAAAACCGGGGATGAGAATGGGGAAACGATACGTAATATATTTTTTGACCTGCCACATCATCGTCGTCGGCTTGATTTTGCATGAGAATAAAGTACAGAGCAAGAGAAAGAAAATCTTTTTTTATATGGAGGAGGAGGAAGCTGAAGGATTGGAATGGAATTGTGAATGAAGAGCATTTTGTTCAAAAACTAGCAGACTTTACTCCTTGAATAGGAGAAAAAAAGGAGCTTTGGGGGATGAAGGCTTACTCAATTCAGATCAAATTTAAATTCATGTGACAATGAGAATGAATATGAAGGAAGGATATAATAAAGCCGATCATGATCACCCATCATTACCTCCGCGGAAACTGCAAAGGAATAGAGAATGCAAGATCACAATACGGAGACTTTGTTGGCTCAACTCAACATGCTTCCAGGAAAGAATGGGGAAGCAAAGGANAAGGAATAGAGAATGCAAGATCACAATACGGAGACTTTGTTGGCTCAACTCAACATGCTTCCAGGAAAGAATGGGGAAGCAAAGGAATGCCAAAAAGTCTCCAGAGGGAAACCCCTGAATCGTTTTGTTTACACAGGTATTTTCCTTCTTAAATGAGGCTTGAGCATTCCATCTACTGAATTTCTATTGTGCAGTAAGTGTATGAAATTGCTGGAGCAATCTGGGAGAGTAAAGTCGCCCTTTTTATGATATTGGATTGGATACATTTTCATTTTTCATAATGGAGCAATCTGGGAGAGAAAAGTCTCCCTTTTTATGATATTGGATTGGATACATTTTCATTTTTCATAAAGGGGAGCGGAGTGAGATGAAGCAAGCAAATAGACCTATTCAAAGAGAAACCTTTCACAATCTCAATCTCAACCTTTTCCATTTCTTTTCCTGACAATATGAATACGAATGATATGATGATTATCACTGAGAACATAAGCAAGGTCAGACCAAGGCAAAGGTTGCCACTTCCTAATTTGCAATCCACCCATCAAACTTCACGACAAGATATCACGAGGATTTGTTGCTAATCAATGTCTAAACTCAAGCCACATTAATCATTCTGGATGCACACTTCTCGATCTGGAGCACGAAATTAGTCTGGAAACGAAAGATCTACTACGCAATGCAATACGTACCCCATCTACGAAATGTTATGGTGGGCAGATTACACACAAATAAATCAGGAGAGCTGCAAACGTGACCGTATAAATAACGGTGGATTCAGGAAAGGAGGAAAATAACTCCCGAATATCTATCCCGAAAAAATGCAAAATCGCGTGCATCAAGAGCCCACACATCGAACAATTGAACCACGAAAGAAACCATCAGACCAGTACTAGCAGTCATGCTTATTGAATAGCTGTAAACGTGCTCGATTCGAATCGAAGCCTTATTGCTCGTGCTCCCACTTGTCCTTTTTTACCCTTACCTTGCCAACCCTCTTCCTCCTACTCCTTTGTTTTGTTTACTTTCTTTCCGAGAAAGTGAGAAAAAGTTGGTTAAAATGGTCGAACCTATTGTATTATGCATAGCGCGTGGTGCGAACAACAAACAAAAGAAAAAGAAAACTTCGTTCTAACTGTAACATGAACGTGTCCTTGCACCAATCCTACCTAACCAACACCACCGCCATTTATTTTCACTATTCCAACTCCAACCCATTATACTACAGCTTCAGCAGCAATATGGCAACCCTAGACAATAACACACTATTTATTTGGAGGAGGGGGCAAGTGGAGTTGGAGGAGGAAGAGTGTAAATTGAAGAAAAAAACTGGAGGAAACCACAAAACAACTAAGAATAAGAACCCTCCACCAATCCATCCATCTATCCACATCCACTCTCCCTTATCCCAACAAAAAAATACAACTCCTTCGCATTTAAAGGCCCTTGACGACCGTTGAAGTATGTAATACATTCCAGGTTTATTCCTATTCCTAGTGATGGTGCTCCCAATAAAAACAACTTTTTCTTTTGGAGGGGGGCACCACCAAATAAAAACAACCACCACTTCAACTCAACTCAACTCCCCAACAACAGCAACAACATAATTCAAATGAATAAAATATTCCGCGTGCTCAAGATTAATTCTCATTGTGGCGAAAAATTAAGCGAAATCTCCCATAAAGTAAGTTGTACAACGAACGGGTAATCTGTACGAGTAGAAAACATTCCCAATTCATACTGCCAGTAGTAGATTTTCGCATGTTCCTGTATTTTTTAACAGGGAACAACCATTCTATGTGGAGTATAATGCTCCGCGTTTCACTTTCTTGACACGCAACACTCTAATCATTTGCATAAGAAAACAAAGGAGAAAAACATGCTAATCGGGAGAACAAGGAAAGGGAGAATAAAAAAAGAGAAAGTGACTGACCACACAATTACTTACTTTGCTCCGCTGCTGCTTTCTCGGAAATCCAAACTCGAACTTATAACTCCCTCACTCCATCCATGTCAGCCCCAAACGAACTTACTCCCTGACTGCTGGGAATGAAAACGCAGTTGATTGTGGATGTGGATATTTTTCACAAGAATAAAAAAATCTACTCAATCATATGGTGCCATTGCTCTTTCACGGAAAAAAATCCGGAATTAGAGTTTTTTCTTTTCGGAGTTCGAAATCCACACAGAGAGGTAAATACTTGCATGCATGCAGCATGTCACTCTTTTGCCGTTAACCAAAAACCACTTTTCCTTTTTTCTCCTGATAAGCAGCCCAGATTAGGAGGAAGGAACACTGGCAGCAGTCAACTCGATTCGATCTTTTCTCTGGGGTTGTTCACAACCCACAAAAACCTCCACAATCAGTGAAGACCTTTCATTCGCACTGCGCTGCGGTTTTCAAACCCGCTCGTCAGTTGTGAACGGCCCCTCCTCCCGCGATTCGAAAAATTGCGGTAGTTTCGAAACGCTGCTTTGCTGCTGCTATATACATACTTTTTACTTTTCTGAGGTTACATAATTTTCCTACTCCCTAATTTTTTATGCTATTTGCACATGCAACACTAACCATTTTCCATTAAGTAAGGAGTACTTACATTACATTACGCCTAAACCTTTTCGGGTGTGTTATGAGCCTACTTATACATCCATGTTCCCTCTTGCATCATAATCACGAAGTTATTATGCTAATTCCACCCCTTTCTTAATTCCATTAGATTTAATGCAGCCCGGATTTTAAATCGTCTTTGCACAACCTTAAGCAGCGGGATTTCTCCTTTTGGAATGTCATTTCACGTGTTAAGTTCCCTTTTGAACTCCTACAAGATTCCAGGTAAGTATTTACTTTCACAATCTCACATAAAATATGTAGGTTCTGTACGTGTGTGTTGCGTTGCGATTCGACTCGACTCGATTGCGACAGGACGCACGCCACATGGCCATATCATACTTTATGAGGTCCCTCCTCCACTTTTGCATAGAGTCGGTCTATGGTCTGGTTCTGGTTAGGGTTTTCTCCTCTACTTAATGTACCCCTTTAAAACTCAATTTTCCCCTTTATCAGTTTCGCATTTTAGACAATTATCCCATTTCAATTCCACGTGAAAGCAACTGGTTTCAGTGAGCCCTATGCACGAGTTGATGGAAGCATTACCCCATTTCTTCGACATCGTTCCATTTTATATCTCATTTTAAATTATCTTTTTAAGCACGAAACATGCATACAATTTCACAGTACATGCATGCGCCATTATTTCCTGCGATTTGAGGCAATAATAAAAAAACGAACATGTAATACTATTTCTCCCACAGCCAAGAGACGATAATAATGCAATGGAGCGATAGAAAGGCCACACGTACATAAATACATTATACATTTGCATGCATGCCTAATCTGAGCGGAATAAAAAAATGTTCTCAAGAAATAGCTTCCCCATAAATACGTAGGTATAGGCACTGGTACTAGTAGCCCCGTGCATAAAGCCATTGACATTATTTCTTTCTTTTCTCACAAGTCATAAAAATTTGATTCCATTTTATTCCCCACAATGAATACGATATTATACCCTGTCTCCACTCCAATGCCTTGAGAAAAAGAATAAAAAAAGTTTCCTTCTTTTTGTTAGTCACTTTCACTCGAGTGAGTGACAATGACGATGGTGATGCATCTTTAG
>JAHZNH010000548.1:0-17663 GCA_027744355.1 Tyrannoseira gladiata
GGAAAAACATGTTTTTCCACTGGGGAAAGAGGAAAAATTGACGCAAATATTTCCTGACACATCTCAAAAGGGATGAGTAATTTTATGCGAGCGTTAATTTACATCCCGGAGAATTATAATGGTAGCTAGGTACTTACAGATACAGATAAGTAATTTGGTTACATTACGTTACGTTACATCACTACAGAACACGGAGCAACAACGGACAGATCATTGAAATTCGGGCGTCGGATTCAGATTGGGGGAATTGAATTTGGAAGCGGATCCAAATCCTCACAGTCCATTTCCCATTCCCCTGAATTTATTTTTTTTTCACTGGAGTCCACAAAAAATTAATCAGAATTCTCTGCTGTGGAGTGGTCTGGTCCTGGTCTCTCCCGAAAGTATCATGAAAATGTCGTGCTGCGAAGCTCTGCATTGACCACAGACTCTAGAAACAAAAAAAAAGTTTTTCGCGAAGCCATTTTTTATCACTAGAAGCATATAAGCAGCAGCATAGTAGTAGTGGCTGTGGTGTGGTGGTGGTCTAACAATATTACTTTTTTCTCACTCATCTATCGTCATCACATCCCACTCAATCGAACGGTGCCACTTGCAGAGGCGCAGAGAATGATGATGATGGCCGGGTTGCCCAACCAACTTAATTCTCATTTTCTAGCGGGGAAACTTTGGTTGCCTGGTTCTGGTTGCTCATTTTATTCTCTCCGTGTTTCACTCACTCACTCCAGTGGAGTATTATAGATTGGTTGGTTGGCGGAGGGTGTGAAGAATCAAGCGCGTTAGTGACTCTGGAAGATATATGCGCTTCAACAAAATCCAACTCCATCCACTTCCCTATATACATTCCATCCCATTCATCTGATAAGTTCGGCTAATAATATTATTACTGGCGCACACTCTCAATCCATTCGAAACGGGAAAAAATTGGTTGGACTTGGAACGGAATTGAGAGAGTTGAACAGACTCGATCTATCTGGGGTCTGGAGGCATCCCGAGATGAGGGAGAGGATGTTTTTTTTGTTCCAGGGCTTGATCAGAACCAGAATATATATCCATATGTAGTTTTTTTGTTCCATTTTGGGTCATACTCCTTCCTAGTGGAGGAATCTCGGTCGGTACCCATTTTTAGATTTTTCGGTTGCCAAACATCGCAACCGAGCCGAACTCATCTCATCCAATAAAAAAAGCGGGGGGAAGGGAGAGAGGGAGTCAGATCACATTGAAAGCATTTCCCATCAGGCTTTCGGAAGGACCCACCCGCACAAACTTTTGCAACTCGCTAAATTGACAAACTCCAGCTCCAGTAGATTTTCCCCCAGTTTCCTGATCGAATCTCAACTTCTTTTTCACTACTTCTCTCTTTCTGTCACCAAGCTGCCACTTCTGACTTGTCCGGACACATTATACACATGTACTGGAGCCCAACTGATGTGATATAAGGACTGAGAGGACATTATTTTCCATCGCGACGAGAAAAAAAATCCACCCGTGGTGGTGGTTTCGCCCTGGAACTGTGGAAGCTGTGAACCGGAGCTGGAGCTGACTGAGTTGGAGTTGACTGTCTACTGTGAAAATGTCATGGTGGGGCTTAAGCTCCATCCGCGGAATAATATATGTATTCAATATATGGGCCTCGAGATGGAATAGGGCATAGGAGCGAGCCAGCTAGAGAGCTGAAGCAGCATGGCACATCACATCATCTCCGCTTTCTCCTTTCCGTCCAGTTCATTCACTCAAAATCAGAATCAGCCCAACTAGAGGCAAGCAACAGCCTAAAAAAAGACCAGCAGGAAAGGGGAAAGCACGCGTGTGTTTGGAATGAACTCGGGGAGAGGGAATCAGCAGGAAATGGATATTTTCAGCTTTTTCAACTTTCATACGTACAAAAACTGAGTAATAGCTTTTTCCTCCTATGCATGATTCAGAGTGAAGAGGAAGGAGAGAGAGAAGGAAAAAAAAACTTTTCTCCTTCTGATTCTGATTCTGGTTCAGGATCTGCTTCTGGTTCTGGTTCTGTCTCCCAAAAAAATGCGGAGAATCCGGGATTGAAAAGGAAGAGAGAAAGAGTAGTTGTCAAGCGTGCGGTATCTGGTTCTGGTTCAGGATCTGCTTCTGGTTCTGGTTCTGTCTCCCAAAAAAATGCGGAGAATCCGGGATTGAAAAGGAAGAGAGAAAGAGTAGTTGTCAAGCGTGCGGTAATAGAGTTAGAAAATCGCTTCTAGGCTCCCTGCTAAAAAAATCTCATGATGAGAAAAAAACTCCATTCCAAAACCAGACCAGACCAAAACCGAACTTTTTTCACTAGGGAAGCGGCGGCACTAGAAGGAGGCGTGGAGAAAGTCAACGGGAAAGGCTTTTCCTGGGCTTTCTCTAGAACCATTTTTCTCCATCTTTTTAATAAAATAAGTGAGTAGTGTGCCGGTTTGAAAATATGCCCTCCTTCTGGAAGGATCTCGGGGAAGCCTTTCCTTGGCTCGGCCGCAGAACAAGGAGGATGATGAAGTGGGAGCACCTCTCTCCTCTTAAAATGCATTCATGGCGTTCCATTTGTTTTTCCAAGAGAGAGAAGAACGAAGAATTCATCCGTCCCTTAGTACTGGCTCCAACTAGAGCCAGCCCCTCTGCAAGATTCCAAGCTTCTAAAAAGGCAAAGGGGAATAGGAAATGAGGGAATGGATGGATGGATATGCACATCATGTATGTATATGTAAATGTTTATGGTGGTACGGTGGAACTTGGGCAAGATCCACATCGCGAACCGAAGTGGAATGCCGCAGAAAAAGAGTTTGTCTTTGTCCTGTCTCCTTCCGCCTTGCTAAATCTCTCCGCGTGCATAATATTCATTCATCTTTGAGCTGGAAGAGAGAGAAAGAGTGTAACGATGATGATGATCATGATGATCACCGTCTTTCCCCCGTGCAAGCAACCTTCCTCCTTCAACTTCCACTCTCCCTTCCTATTTCATTTCCCCTCGGCTCGGCTCCGAACCTGCTTTTAAAGGGGCAATAATGATATTAAAATGCCTCACGAAAGAAATTCTCCTGGCAAGATGGAACTCGAATATTTTTACTGGTAGTGGTGTGATGCTGGTGGCAAATTGCTTTTCCCTCCTCCGCTCATTCCCTCTCCCTTGCATTCTTTTTTTGCGGCGGATACCACCCACCACGTTTATGAATTCTGATGGGGTTCATGCAAATAAAAAAATGGGAGTTGACTCGCTCAGTCAGTCAAGATTAAGCTCTGGAGTGATCCAGAATCCAAAAACTCCTTGAGAAATAAAGTGCTCCCGGTTCCTCTCTTCTTTCCAGTTCAAGGCTCCATGGCCTGGATCGGGTTACACTTTCTCCTCCAGTGTCGTCCTTACTCACTTCCTCTCGCTATTTTCCCCCCTCACGACCATCACTTGATTCATGGTATTATCCTCGGGAATGAATTCGTCCTAGCTTTTTTACAGCCCGGGACTTTCAAATCGGATGGGCCCATAATCAGTTTCACTTTTATTTCCGTGCCCTGATGCACTGCCCCGACCAGGTTCATGCAAATAAAAAAATGGGAGTTGACTCGCTCAGTCAGTCAAGATTAAGCTCTGGAGTGATCCAGAATCTAAAAACTCCTTGAGAAATAATGTGCTTCTCGTTTACTTTCCCCCCATCAGGTCGGGGCAGTGCATCAGGGCACGGAAATAAAAGTGAAACTGATTATGGGCCCATCCGATTTGAAAGTCCCGGGCTGTAAAAAAGCAAGGACGAATTCATTCCCGAGGATAATACCATGAATCAAGTGATGGTCGTGAGGG
Organism: Tyrannoseira gladiata; assembly: GCA_027744355.1. Classification (NCBI taxonomy): domain Eukaryota; kingdom Metazoa; phylum Arthropoda; class Collembola; order Entomobryomorpha; family Entomobryidae; genus Tyrannoseira; species Tyrannoseira gladiata. The sequence goes on from JAHZNH010000548.1 coordinate 3,797, forward strand.
GGGAAAATTGCGAGAGGAAGTTAGTAAGTTCGACACTGGAGGAGAAAGTGTAACCCGATCCAGGCCATGGAGCCTTGAACTGGAAAGAAGAGAGGAACCGGGAGCACTCCACTCCACTCCTAATGTCTCTCAAGCAGGATTTTTTATGCATAGATATAGCGGCAAGAGAAAAGTAAACCGGTAGTAGTAAATAGTGCCATGAGCCATGCAAAAAACCGAATGAGATGATAGAATAGCATGAAAGCAGAGAACGATGATGATGATGATGGTGATGAGGATTATGACCGTGCTCTCCATAAGAGGAAGGAAACGATCAGGAAAATGGGAGCGTATCGTGTACAACAAGGTTATAGCCTATTTTCTCCTCCCCGGTGGAAAATCGAAATATTAACCGGAGAATCACAGCCCACCGAAGCCAAGCCAGTTGCTTCTGGGAATAGAGCCTCCACTCTAGATTTTCCCAGAACATGCGGAGGAGTGAGATGAAATTGAGTGAAGTTTATGCAACATGACTCAGGATGAGGGAGAAATTTGTAGTTATCCGATATCACGGAGAAAGTAGGAAGGCAAGATACCGGGTCGGGCTCGGGAGTAAAGCTAGGTAGTGGATGTGGATGTAGCTGGAGTAGAATATCTTATTGTGAATGCTAAAACCCTAAGTGCTTCGAGCGGAGAGCAAACAACTACAAGTAAAATGCAGACACGAAGTAGGATGTAGCTGGAGTAGAATATCTTATTGTGAATGCTAAAACCCTAAGTGCTTCGAGCGGAGAGCAAACAACTACAAGCCAAGTAAAATGCAGACACGAAGTAGGAGCAGCAATTGGAGTAGTGAAGCACCATCCACCACTTTCGCTGGAAGAAAAGGGGGAAATTCCATCCAAGAAGGACGATGTAAGATGATGATGATCATGACGATGATGTTGATGATTGTAAGGAGGAGGTGGATAGTGGATGGAGAGATAAAGTAGTCTTCATGTAAATTCTTCCTGGGATTAATGCATATGCATAAGATGTTGTTGGAAAATAAAGTAATTTCGACGGGAGGGAAATCGACGGAATCTCTGATGGAAATGATTACCTATTACAATATTTCCAAGGAGACTGGGCTAGTACACTATACACTGCACTTGGAGGAAAGTGGGGACGGAGGATTTTTTTTTCTGTGAAGAATTTTACATTTCCTTCTCCTTGGAATTCTTTTGGGACGTGGGAGAATAACTCGGGATCGGGATGGAGAAAATGCTCCGCTGAGAGAGAGAGGGAGAAGCAATCCATTCAATCATTTCCTGTCTACCCCTGAAATGAGATGGGAAAAGAGGAAGGGGTGTATAGATGCCTAATCCATGAATCCAGAATTGAGCTTTTCTCCTGAAAGAAAGAAAATTGTAAAAAAAAGTTTTGAAGAGTGGAGGAGCCAATCATATTGTATCAATAGAAATCTTGCTGGGAGCGTTCCTTCGTTGCACTCAATGATCGGGAGTTCGGGAGTGGGATGGGATGGGTTGGTAGTACTCCCGTGGACTTTGACTTCTTTCTCCGGGAAGATTGAAACCATCTTTTTTTCTCGTAAATAATACCCTCCAATTTGTGTGTTATTCTTTCGCTGATTTGAAAAACTCCTCGGTTATGCTATATGTTACGTTACCATCAGCATCAGCAGTTTTCCCTGTAATTCACGGGAAGGAAGGAAGTATTAGCCCGCACGAAATCAAGATCACTTCATAATAGTTTTTAAAGCTGCTTTGATCTGTTTGAGTTGGAGGAGTTGTAGCAGTACTACTGCTGCAGTTTGGGTTTTTTCGTGGATAGGGGAAAAATCAGAGCGAGTGAGTGAACGAGCTAGTTGTACAAGGCATTCCGTGATTCCATCCATCTACCCATCTATCCATCCACTCATCCATTGAATGTCCTACTCGCTACTCGCTCGCCTACTCCTTGAAATAAGACGTAGGCGATCACTTCCTCTACATTTTTTTTTCTCCTCGATGTGATGTAACTATGATTCCGTGATTCTGATGGAAACTGAAATGTGGCAAGATGAAATCATCCCGATCGAGTCCCTCCTTTATCTCTTTGTGACTTCCCTCATACTTATTTACTTTCTTCTCCCTCAATTCCTCCTCCTTATTATTTTGATCTTTTCCCTCCAAGCCATCCAGAATTCGATTATGATTCAATGAAGTTGCTGTCGCTTGTCATTTCCTATCTTGGGGACAAAACTAGGAAGGAAAAAGGACTAGAACTAGAACGAAGAAAAAAAGTGATGATCATGATCATGATCACGATATTCTCCTCCGAATCGGGTTTTCTTGATTTGGCTCGTTCTCTCTCTCTCAGTGCTCTCCTCTAGGTATTTATGGTATCATGGTGCATGCAATCCTCGCTTCCTCTTGGTTTCTGCACTGATACGCTATATTCCTGTAAAGCCATCCAGAATTCGATTATGATTCAATGAAGTTGCTGTCGCTTGTCATTTCCTATCTTGGGGACAAAACTAGGAAGGAAAAGGGACTAGAACGAAGAAAAGAAGTGATGATCATGATCACGATATATTCTCCTCCGAATCGGGTTTTCTTGATTTGGCTCGTTCTGTCTCTGTGCTCTCCTCTAGGTATTTATGGTATCATGGTGCATGCAATCCTCGCTTCCTCTTGGTTTCTGCACTGATACGCTATATTCCAGTAGTCTGTAAAGAGTATAGCATCAGTAGTAGTAGTAGTAACCCTCAGACGATCATCACTCGGATCCTCGGTTGGCATCTTTCCTGCTTCCCGATTCTTATTCCACTCGTTTCTCCTTCCTGCTTCGGAGAAAGCTGTCACCGAGACATTTGCCAAATCTTTTAAAGAAGACACAAAGGACTTCCTCGGAACTCTATTGGGGGCATATGATGCATAAAACCCTGGAGCAGGATATTACTGGTATGAGAGTAAGGGAAAGCTAAGACAAGAGTTTTTTACTTCTGTGGCTTGGCCTAGCACAGTTCATCTCTAGTGCCTCCACTTTATTAGTCTGTGCCTCACTCCAGACTTTCCACTGGAGTGTTTTCCATATTTCCGACTCTGTAACTGTTTTCGTGCCGTTCATGGCTCTTGATCAAGTGAAAAAGTTACTTGAGCTGATCTGCGGAGAATTTCTTCCCCTTCCCGAAAATAAAATCCCATTCCTCCTTCTGCTCCTCGAGATGGATAAGGTGCTAATGTAAATCCAAAGGAGCTAATCAATATTCGACGCATGAATGAAAGAAAGATGAATTCTGTGTTAAGGGAGTGTGCATTATCTCCGTGCCACTTGCACATCATCATCATCATGATGAGCTCCTTTCCTTCCCTTTCGGCGTCGGGACGGAAGAGTGGGACAAAATCAAGATATCTCAAGGAAAAGAAGAGGAAGCGATCAGCAGAGAGGAATGTGCCCAAGTAGGAGGAAAAAAAATCCGAGAGTGCGAGTGAGTGAATAGCGCAGAAAGTAGAAAAACCAAAGGCATGACCGAGCTCGTAAAAGCTTGAACTGAGCCGCTCTACTCACTCACTCAGCGAGCTCTTTTTTCCTTTTCAAAAGAATTTTGTAAAGATTAACTTTGGCTCAGCCGAGACTCTTGGTCGTGAGGCTTGAGTGCGGCTCCAAAAAGTGGATGTAGGTGCACACATACATTGCTCCCAATTTTGCTCAGAATCAGCCGCAGCCAGCCACTGATACATCACGAGAGTGGGTGATACGACCACTTACTTCCTTATACACATATTCGTCCTATAGTCTTACTGGAATAGGAAGTACAACTGGAGAAAAGAGCATTTGGTTCTGAGGATAGACTCGGATATAACCAATCTGAATCCTGAATATATGCATTATACCCTTTCGAAATGGAATCGTAGGTTTGCTCCCCATGCCAAAGTTTTCCGACACTGGATCTGGATTCTTGGGTTCAGAATCCGGATCTCGATTCTGGATCTGGATCTGGAAAAGGTAACCAACCAACCAAGGCCCGTGGTTCTTATTGCGGAGAAAGTAAACGAAAAAAAGGAATCCTTTCCATTATTCAACATCCTCTGTTTTTACTCCTTTTTCTGCACCGTGCACTCTCAATTGATGCTTGCTTACTACCACTAGTACTCCCACTCCGTAATCTTGTCCGGGGAGATCAGGGTCTTTCACTTGAGAGTAATAAGTATAAATACTATATGTACTCCAGTATTCTTCCCCAGTCCTGGGAAAAAAGACAGAAGAATTGGGGGAAAAAGGTAGAACTAAATAGAACAACTCAAGCTGGAATTACATGTGCAATGCGGTGAAGTAGCGGTGGTGGTTGGTTTGGGTTGGTGGAACTTTTCGGTGGCGGATCATGTCGAGAGAGTCAGTGAACACGGAACTAGGACCAGGAACCGAGAGCGTTTGAAAATCTCTCCGTGATTCCAGTCCGACGCCAAGAATGCCACTACCACCGCCGCCATCCTTTCTTTTTTTAACATATGTACGGTCGGGTAGCTTGCCAAGAAGGGAAGGACAAAGCTGGAATGTATAAGTGAGTGGGTCTATTTTTTCCGTGGGATATCCCAGATAAAATTTGACTTGGATAGATGACATGAGGATACTGAAATCCGCAAAAAAAAGAGAGCAGCCCTAGGCCTGGTCGGATGGGATATTTTATTTTTGGCTGCGGTTGGTTTACTCTTTGTCCTCCCATCCGATCCAATCGCGGTGATGAATTCAAAGAGGGACAGGAAAAAATGGTAATTTGATTTCACTCTCCTGAAGTCAGTCAATGAATTAGGCGTGTGAGTATCTCCAGAGCTTTTTAATCATCGCTGCTGAGTCGATGTCTCTGGATGGTGGGAGTTACATACATTGGATGGATGCGGCAGCCTCTCATCTGAAGTGATCGACTGGAAGTTGGCTTGGCTTCGCTGGTCCAAGTTGAGTCGAGTGCCTGAGTCTGAATTCCAGAACAATAATTTCCATCGCTATCGGGGACTGGGGACTTCTTGGCTCCGGTTCAGTAGGTGGTTGGTTGGTTGGTTAGGTTCGGCGGAGTTTTTTAACTGAGGATTAATAATGTGTTTATCACGTATTTTTCGTGTCCTCTGGCCCTCCCCGAAAAGCCCATCCACTACGACTTGGAGTAATTTAATAAGAGAGAAAACCTCCTTCCTTCACCGGGAGGAAAAGGGAAGCAGCCTCAGCATCAGACGTCATCCAAGCAATGATTCGGTTAACGACTCTCTCGGGGTCGAAAATAGAACGTGATGATTTCTGGAAAAGAAGTGGTAATTGCATTAATTACACGATTTCTCAGACCGATTCTTCCCTCCGGTTTATTACTAATTGTTGATTTGCTGGTCTCTTGCTGGCAATTCCGGGTGAAGTTGAAATATGACTGGGGGTGATGAGACGATGATGATGAGGAGGATGACGCTCCGACGTTCATTTCTTGTTTTAACCATGAGACTGCTAACGGTCTTTAGCCAGAGTGGGCAACTGATCGTTGGAATCATATGGAACAATCGGTCAAGAAATATCTATTTAACTAAAATATTACCAGGGCTAACGAGAAATAGCATTCCGGCGTTGTTATTTAAAAAACCGCTTGTATTTATGCATTCGGTGTATGTGCACGTAAATACATCCAGAGTTTTCACCTTTCCTTCTTTAGGAGTTAATTACTTTCTTCCCCCACCGTACTAACCAACCATGTTACGATATAAATATTCGAAATCTCTCTGTCTCACCACAAGCAGGTGGAAAAGTTGCCATTCAAAGTTGGAATACTTCATCGCATATCAGTCCTTCCTTCACAATAATTTCCCGTTTCTTTTTCAAATACAGAGTTCTGCCTGGTTCGGGTAGCAATATTACCCTTGGAATGTATGATCAATATTTCCTTGATTTTTCCCCGAAAAAGACTCAATCATGCAGCCATGCCGGTAGGGAGGTACAATAGAGTAAAAGTGGAAGGGAAACACGGAATTCCTAGATTGGCTGTGATTGTGACGTTACGAGCGCAAGCATGTCAAGACTCAAGATAGTATTATGAGTAGGAAAATTGCGTTCACCTTTCCCTTACTCCGGACTATTACTGCTCACATGCCATTCTCAATGAGCCTCCGTATCTCTCTGTATTTTCCCCTCTCCTTCCATCAAAATCACATATTTCCTTGTAATAACACACGGAGCGCCTTCCAGTTCCTCAGGATCATTATATTCCCGGCATATGTAAAAAAATCTGGAAAAAAGAACAAAAGAACTTCAGCTCATTGTGATGGGATGATGATGTGATCGAATGAGAGCCACCTTCTACCACCACTACTACAACTACTACCTACTACTCACTTTCCCTATTTCGGTTCTTCTCCTGGAGGGAGAATGAAATAGAAAGGAAGTGATGTATGAAAAGCCTGAAGTCACTCACTCACTCACTCCACCGACCCGAGCGTCTCTCAATCCTGGGGAAAACTTGGCTTTTTTATGTTTCTTCAAGCTTTTCCTGCCTTCCTCCACTTTTCCTGGAAATCACTTTGAATACTCAACTCCTCCGCTCCTAAGTAGAAAGATATATTTTATGCCTTGCTCGGATGACTTCCCTTCCGCTCCTTTCTTCACTCTCTCCATCTCCTGATCCGACCGAGCCAAGGTAAAAAGAAAAGGAGCTAGCGGAGAAAGCAACATGTTTTTACATATACGGGATAAAAAATACCCGTAGTTAAACCAAGGTACATATGTACATTCATGCATGCTTAGCTAGATATTTAAGTTAGTTCGTGGATACTTACTGACATCACTTCCTCGTGGAAGTACCAGCAAGTCAGCTAGTTTTTTTTCCAGTTTTCTTTCCCCCTACGTTTCCAATAGTACTAGTAGTGGGGACGGACAAATTTATAGATGTCATTATGTCGAAGTATTCGGATAAAACCCGGGATGTTATCATTGTCAAAGGAAGAAGAATGTTTTCTCGCTTTCCGCGAAACTCCACGAGGAAAAGAAAGGATGGAAAAAAACTTCCATTTTCGGCAGCCTTTATTACCTCCCTCTTCCCTGGCTCCTTGGGAAGATGGGAAAGTGTTTGTCAATGTGATTAGGGCGAACACATAGTAGAAGCTCTCTCCACATCCCGAAGTCGTCGTCGCCCGCCCGCTCACCAATTCACTCACTCGCTAGTTTATTCTTTTCCCCGAGACTGTCAAAGGAGAAAGAGTCAACGGGGAGAAATTGTGTTTCATTTTCTATGCTAGAGTGAATTTCTCTCGCCTCACCTTTCACATTTTATCACTTTTACTACACTTCGGGTGCATGAATAAAATAAAGGTGAGAGGAGAGGAGCGAGGAGCAAGCNTGTCAAAGGAGAAAGAGTCAACGGGGAGAAATTATGTTTCATTTTCTATGCTAGAGTGAATTTCTCTCGCCTCACCTTTCACATTTTATCACTTTTACTACACTTCGGGTGCATGAATAAAATAAAGGTGAGAGGAGAGGAGCGAGGAGCAAGCGGGAGCATTTCTTACGTGTTTCTTCATTTCTTCCAATGAATTCGTGTGGAGGTGATGCTCTCCCTCTCCCACTTATTTTCCGCATTGACAGATTTCTCTCAAGTGTGATAGGAAACCTTAGAAAAAGGACCTTGTACTCTGGATCTGCTCAGAAGCTGGAGATGGATTCTGACTAGCTGGAAAAGAAAATGTAATCATGGCCCTAGTGCTGGTGCTCGTTTCTCGCTCCATCACAAAAGCAGACCTCGAAACTTCTGAGAAAAACCAGCAGCCAGTAGTTAATGAGCGTTTTTCCTCGGCTCCCTTGAGAATTTTCTGAGAAGACTCTTGCTAATTTAAAAATCGGTTTGATTTCCTCCAAAAAAGCAATGGTGATCGATTTTCATTACATTCGCGCTGCTTTATTCATCGGCACGCTAATTACCTACTTACTGAATTGAATTTCTTCATTTCATGCTCTAATCAGAGCGAAAAGATCCAAAAAAATTTTCGGTCCAAAAAACGCAGTACTACTCAAAAAAATTGATAAAAAATAAAATGATAAAAAAATTCCGGTAATTGAATTTGCCAGTGCATTCCCGTCAACACGCAATAAATACGCTCCCGATGAGAACAAGGGGCACGGTGGGAAAGCAATCAGGAAAAAGCCTCGAGTTTTCTACCGTATACGTAAGTACATGGGAGAAAAAAAACTTTTTTACTCCAGCTAGACTCCCAGCTCAACCAGAAATGATGTTGATGATGATGATGATGACTATGGTAGAACACAACGTTCAACTGGGGAGAAAGAAGAAAAATGCTAGGAGATGTTGCCACTACACAACCAACCATTGCGACATTTTTTTTCTCGCGGTTTGCTTTTCCACTATCTCCACCTGTTGAACTCCTCTATGCAATGTTTTTTTCTGAGCTGTTGTGAGTGTGCGAGTGCTGCTGCTTCCTTTCAGGACGGCCAGAAAAAAGGAAAGCAGTGCAATTTGTAGGGATCTGTTTTTCTTTAGAAAAAAGTTCTCCCCATTGAAGGGACCCGGCTGAAATAAATCAGGGTTTTGATGTTTTGAATTCTTGGGCTTTTGTTGAGGACACGAATGTAAATGAATTTTGTATTCTTTGTTTTTACATAAGAATTTGTAAAGCCGGGTATTTTTAATGGGTTGAAGTGATACATGTATAAATTCACGACTTTCTCAGAAAAAATTTATTTTACCTTTTCAGTTTTTATTATGATATCGCATTTCATTGAAGTGAATTTTCACTTGGCGTGTTATTCTATGAAGCAAATAGAAATCCGGTGAAAGCAAATTGGCATAGGAAAGCTTGACCCGATATACCAAAGCTGAAAAAGAAAGTCCTGTTCAAGCTAACCCAAGCCAGAACCCAGAACCCAAGCTAGCATCTCAAGCAAATCATGTTGACTCTAAAAGCTGAGCTGAAAAGCAAGGAGAAATTCAGGGTGAAGATTTGCGCCACCTAGAATCCTACTGATGGACTTGGAGTGTATATACAAATACAAAGCTTCAGCATTTCATTTCTTGGCTTCTTGTTTGGTGGCTAGGTGGTGTTCACTTCAGCGATGCCAAGTTCCGCGTCTTCTCTAAGGGAATTTCCTTTGTTGAGCATGAACAAGTTGATGCTGTTGGATTGCAAAATTCAAGTTCTGTTCGTATGTATAGCTTTTCAAATAGCTAATTTTTTCTTTATTTTTTTGAAGTAAAATTTCTAGTTTTTATAGGATCTTGACCCAATTTAAAATAAGTAAGTACTTCATCTGACACACTATTTTTTATGATTTCAGATCACGGAAAAGTACGCATTCCTGCCGAGGGAAGCCGTCACCAAGTTTCTTTTGCAGTGTATGGAGTGTCAGAAAAGGGGAAATCCCGGGGGTGGAGGAGCACCTTCACTTGAGAGCGCTAAGAAAGATCTCCTAGTTGCAATTGACAGTTCAGCCCCTTCACCAGATGGGAGTACCACTACTACTCATCCTTTAGCGTCCTCCTTGCATCCTCATCACCATCATCATCATCATCTTCCTCAAGACGTGGGAACCTCATCGACGTTGTTATCTTTCCTCCCATCAACTATCTCCACATCTCCAGCAGGAACTACTACTCCTACCCCACTCATAAAGACGAGCACTCCAGAAACATCGCCTCTAGCGTTCGCCATCACAGGAGTTCCTCGAGCAGCTTCCTCCTCGTCATCCTCCTCCTCCTCATCTTCCTCACTATGCGAACAACAACGTCTGGAAAATTGGTACGAAAAATAAGCTCCCATAAAGACTACGTTGCCTTAGCAATCCAACTTTTTTTGTATACGTGAGCCACTAAAATAAATCTCGTTATATTTCTCTTCTTCTCCAGAACGAAATGGAAAGAGTTCTCCTCCGCCACCACCATTCGATATCAATTTCAGTCTTCCCTTCACCACAACTTACTTGAGACAGCAGGAGCAACAGCAAAAGCACCAGGAGCAAATGAAGCTACGCAACGGGTTTAAAGGTGGAACTGGACGTTGATGAGGTAAGACGAGCTCTGATGAACCCCTCTCCTTTTTTGCAACTTGCCTTAGTAGTAGTAGTTGTTGTTGTTTTTCTGGCTGCTTCTACGCTTTCCGCTATCAATCCCTGGTAGTACTAGTGTACATAATCCACCACAAAGATCGTACAAGACAACTGAGTCTAGTGGAGGAATTGCGTGGTTGTGCTGGTGGTAGCTTAAAAAAATCCTACAGCTTCGGGTCCGCAAACTAAGCTCAGGTATCAAGACAGGATACTTGATCACAAAATGAAGGATGATCTGTGCTCCTCACAGTGAGAACTTCACCACAAAAAAAATAAAGTTTCATGATGATGATCATCAACATCACCATCACCCTCGAATTCGCGTGGAGGGTTGTGTTGTGTGTGGTCCGCCGGACAGAAAATAATCCACTGCTGAAAGCAAGCTATTGTGTGCTTAATGATGCGGACACTCTCTAGCTTCAGCTTTTAGGTGATGGTGACACACCAAGCCAAATCAAGCCAAGCCCTTCGCCTCCGAGTTTTTCCCTCGGCAAAGTAAAACTTATTATTTTTGCCTTTTCCGCTAAAACTTTCAAACTTCTCTGAATCGAAGCACAAAAGCATATAACCATTCCACTAGTCCTTCGGCAGTTTTTTTTCTGGAAGATGTGAGTAGGGTTGGGAGAGTGATGGCGGTTATATCTCATCCTTAGTTTGAAAAGACCCTCGGCAGAAAAAGAGGGGAATATGGGGAGGGAGGGCTGCTTTGCCTGCTGCTTAAAAATTCGTTTGGCTTGCATCGAATCGGCGAGGAATAATAAGTCAATGTTCATCGGGGACAAGGGGACATCCATCTAAGAGGGAAAGACAACTCCTACACGTAACGGCCTACCTACCACAGCCTTTTTCATCTAATTGCGAGTGATCGCTCTTCACGGTTTGCGTTTGAAGGGAGGAGAAACTTTTTTCTCGAGATTGACTCGAACTTATCGCACTTTCCTTTCAAGACTTTTACAGACCAATGCCCATCATTTAACTGGGGATCCCAATGTAGCAGCTGAGGATACTTTTTGGAGAGCATTTAAACCTTCGAATGATACACTCACCTTTCAAATCTAATCAATGACATAGACAACTCCTACACGTAACGGCCTACCTACCACAGCCTTTTTCATCTAATTGCGAGTGATCGCTCTTCACGGTTTGCGTTTGAAGGGAGGAGAAACTTTTTTTCTCGAGATTGACTCGAACTTATCGCACTTTCCTTTCAAGACTTTTACAGATCAATGCCCATCATTTAACTGGGGATCCCAATGCTACAGCTGAGGATACTTTTTGGAGAGCCTTTAAACCTTCGAATCATCCACTCACCTTTCAAATCTAATCAAGGACATATCCTTCGTGGAAGCTAAATTAGTACGAAAACATGATAAATAAGTACGTATTGGATTTGATGACTCTCAATCAACATTGAAATCAACTGATGACCGAATGCTCCGAAGCGTGAAGGCATCTACTCTACTGGATCAGGAAGGAAAATCATTATTTCCAATAATGAGTGAGAAAGATTTTTGCTCCCTTGCTTTAATGCTTCCATGGAGAGCGGAAATAATTGCCTGAAGATGTATCCCCCGATAAAAAAATATTCCTTGCAATTGACACGTTATTTCCCCGAGAGTGGTGATGAAAGCTGGAAGCCCAGAACCAGAACCCAGGAGTGAGTGTATTTCTCCATCGAGACGAGTCCAGTCCAGAGCAGACCATAACTAATTTATGTGTCCATGAATACCTTCCGCTTGAGGAGGCAAAGGGAGAGGTTCCTGATGAGGGTAAAAAAATTGGAAGAGTGGAAGATCGAGCGAGCGAGCGACGGGAAGAAAGTAATAATGAAAGAGATTGGAGTGGGGAGCATTGGAAGTTGGAGAGGGGGAATTTCCACTCGCAGTTCCTTACTCAGCATCACCGGTGGGTATTCACTTCATCTGCTGCTCACATCCGTCTTGAAACAACTTGACGCGGTGGCCTGGTACTGGTCTTGAGAAACTAGGGGCAGCGGTGTGATGTTACTAAGGAAGAGCTCCAGTCCATGACGGTAATATGTCTCAATGAGTTCCACTATGGGAGGGAGGGAGTGAGTGAGTGGAAGCTGGAGTTGGAGCTCGAGCTGGATCCTGGAACTACTTCCATTTGAGTAAATGATGAGAAGAAAACCTTTCTCTCTGCGCTCGTTTGCCACATTCATCTTTTTCTTTCGGGAAAGGGGAAATACTCCTAGGGTTGGGCTATAGTCTACAGAATGTATATATCCCTATCCACTCACCCAAACTCCCGCTCCTCTTATCGCTGTTGGAAGCAAACCATGAAATTCCCGAATTTTCTTCCCAAAGTCTCATCTATCCTCTCAAGACGTCGGTTTTTCTTGGAGGGGAGAGGATCGAGGAGAAAGGAAAGTAGCGAGGGAAAAAATGTCATCATGGTCGGTTTTTAAGTGAGCCCTTCAGACTTGCCTCTGTATCTATTTTTGAGGATGAGAGAGGAGTAGAAAGTAGTAGGAGTGGGTCTCTACCCATTCGATAGTTTTTTTCCAGGGAAAAATATCTGATGGAGGAGGGAAAACATCAAGAGATACTTAAAAAGGGAGACATCGCCCCAGCGCTAGTGAGAAGTACTATAGGAGGAGGAGTGGTGGTGCGCCCATTCTCCCCCAGTTCCTTTTGTCGATCGCATTCGATGATATTTAAGATGATCTCGAGGAGGAGGCGAGGTGAAAGGCAAGCGAGAATTTTCCGAGACGCGGAACAAAAGACGGGGAAAATGGTGAAAGGCACTTATGTCGTAACGAAAGCAGTAGCGGCAGAAGCAGCGGCAGTGCCAGGTTATAGGAATCTGAAACCATTTTTTTTCCTGGAGAAAGGAAGGTAAGGCGAGGAAAATTCCGGGGAACTGGATGAGTGTGATGGTTCGTGGAAAGGAGGATGATATGATGCGGTTGCTAAATCACCGGAAATGTGTATTGTAATGTGTGCTTCGATTAGCAGAGCGAAACTTACTCTATCTAGTAGCGTTGGTATTTTAAGGAATTTCGACTGAGACTAAATTATTTGTGCTCCATTCCGAAGCCCTCATGACATCACTGGGAAGTAAGTAAGTATATGCATTTGCATACTATTGTAGCTGGGCCGAATATTTCTCCTGCTGGCCCATAATAATTTGAGCAAAGTAGTAAAAAACGTGGAATTCCTTTTCGCCTTTTTTCAATTTTTCCACGGCTTGGGCTCTTGGGCAATAATCATAATCGTAAAAGTAATAATGAGAACCCACTATCGTCGTGGCTTTGGGTTGACGAGGGTTTTGACGTTTCTCCACTGAGCATTCACTCCACCAAGCTGAGGATATTTTTTTTTTCACGGAGAGTGGCAAGTGGCAATGACTAAAGAAGTTGGAGTTGGACGGGGGAGAGTTGATTAGACAAGAGTGAGCTTACATGCATACCTACTCACTCACTCAGTCACCCAGGCAGTCCTTTTTTTCGCTTCTGGCTGTCGGTGTATTCAACCCATTGATGATGATGATGATGGTAGTGTGGTGCAGTGGTGTGGTGGCGTCTTCTTCTGAGCACAATGCCATACGATGGCATGCCAATGAGCTCGAGTCTAAGTGGTCTGGTCAAATCACCGTGGAATTTTAAATGGAGACATCAGGATCAGACATCACTTTTTTTGACTCGAGGACATCATTCACCACTCCACCGCTGAAGAAAATGTTGTTCATCAGGGAGGAATTGTATGGGACAGGTTTGGTTCAGCTCTCATATTCACATTGAGGGAGGGAGGGAGGGAGAGAGAGCCCCAACTCTCTTCATCTTCGTCTTGACACCCAT
>JAHZNH010000549.1:0-20819 GCA_027744355.1 Tyrannoseira gladiata
AGACGTCTGTCTTACTTTCCGTTTCCCCTTCCACTGATTTTTTTTTCTCCTGCAACGCTGCCATGAGGCTAGGAGGATGGCGGTATATGTGCCATGAAATAGTTGAAGAACGGATTATTCGGGAGATTATTCTGCTAAAAAAATATAAAAAATTCTGCTTAGGTGACTCTGCACAGGACTCATGAATTTGGAATCTTGTAGAGAAAAAAGAGAAAGAGAGCCGAAGCGAACTTGCACCAGCACCAGGGAGAAAATGACGGCAAGGCAAAGAAAAATAGGAGGACTGGTCCTGAATAAGGAATAGGAATGGTAATTAGACAGAATGAGTTTCATTCTCGGTGAAAGTACTCTTCATCTCATTGTCGTTCCTCCTACCCTTCCCCAGCGGAACAATGGAGGAGTCTGGAAGGGATGGAGGAGAACGTTGTATGAATAAAGTTCACAAGAAATTTACTTTTTTTTATAATGACACTGCTGTCACCCCTCCTCTTTTCTTTATTCTGGGGGAAACATGAATACCGCGAAGAAGAAAAAAAGCTGCGAGGAAAATACAAATTCAATATCTTGGATGGACTATAAAATGTAATTCTATACTGGTGGTGATCTTGCCTCCTCCGCTCTTACTCGCTTACTTTCTTACTTACTTACTATTTTTTCCCTTTCCTTATGGTCATAATGTATTGTATTATATCTCCGTATTTATTCCTTCCTCCTTCCACGACTTTCCTAATGCTTCAGTCTTCTTGCTTACATTGCATGCTCTCTTCTTGGATTGTAGGATTAGGCTAGGATCTCAAAGGGATTTCCTCTTTTTTTCTATCAGTTGTCTCTCTCTCTCTCTCTCTCTTCCCCTAAAAGTATACGACATCCGCAAGAAACTAGAGTTTTTCCTCCAAAGCGGAGATGCTCATATAATTTTTCAGCTGTAAGAAAACTCACCCACCATACTGAAGGGGAGAAGGTGGGTGATAGAATTCGTAAACAGTGGCTTTATGGACGAGGAGAGTGCTATTATAAAAATGGGGAACATTTTACATGGAATTCATTGAATTCTTTAAGGCATGTTTTTTTCTGTCCCACTCCCTTACATTTTCGTACTTTTCCGTTGACCTTACATCACACCGCACTGCCAAGCTTGGTTTTACTCTGGCTTCGTGTGGTCTCGCATAAATGAGATAAAGCGGCCCGTCATTCAACTTCTTTTGTTCATGTTTTCCTTGTAAACTTTCGCATTTCCCAATCCTGGACTGGGATTGTGGGGTGACCAGTATTTGCGTCATGTGTCGATCAAGTTTGAAGTAGTAGCCCCAGAGGATATAGAGATTGTTCGGCCAGTTGTAATTATGTTTTCGTTTCAAATTATTATTGTATATCCTCATGCCTCTCTTCCCACAGACAAGTAAATACCACTTGGGAGGAAGGGGAGGAAGAGATAGATATCCATTACGAAAACTTTAAGGGGTTTACCATATAATCGCCGATTTAAAATAACATATTTTTATCTTCTTTTTACGTCCATCTCACTGGAACTCGGATAAGTGTAGCGACGGTGCGCAAGACCTCCCTTCTATTATTCTTCAGTGAGTGTGTGGAAGCCAAAGCCAAGAATCCACTTTCCCCTTTTCAATTCCCCCTTAAAATGGCGAGCGGCTTAAAGAGGTCTCTTTTGTGGAATAGGAGCTTTCAAGCACAAAATTCCAAATTCTATTGAGAGCTCACCGCATTCTAACTGGAACCTGATAATAGGAGACTTTCAAAGAATTTTGTTGCCTTTTGTTGAAGTACTGATTTTGAGCAATTTATTTTTCCGTCTCCCACATTTGCCTAAGAGATTGGGGGGAGACGTATTTACGTGGCTTAGATTATTTTCGTCGTCACTCATTGTCGTGTGAGAAATTACTTGATGAGATTCCGTTTACGCTTCTCTCGTCTCTCACAAAAAAAATCTACTTATGGGGTTGTCATGTGAATGACAGTTTTTGATGGTACTCGAACGTCATTCCCTAATACTTTTTTTTCACTTGATTCCCTCAGAGGAATTATAAATCTTAAGATGGAAGGAAGCGTTCCCTAACAACGCTTTGACCGACAACCTCATCTACGTCTTCATTAAAATGCTGGGGAGATAATGCCATTGAGTAAGCTAACCATTTCGTTGAGTCGACTCGACTCTACTCCACCAAAAGGGACCAGCAGGTTGTGCGATGCTTTCAAAACAGGACAAAGCGTAAAGGCGAATTTTCGCGAGCGAGAAAGCCTTTTTCCTTTTCGCATTTCGCCTTTGGTCACATTTCTTTGTTCTTTCGTCCTCATCATCCACTTCCCCTTAAAGCCTTTTTTTGTTGGTACGCCCCCGTAAGCTCTCATATTTTTCATGGTGGGGTGCCCGAACAAAACTCAAACCACTTTGTTCATACCCCATTCCAATTTTCCATTCGGCTGGAAATAAGTGAGAGAGGAAAGTATCTCTATCCACCACCACAAGAGCCAACCACTCCTCCCCGGATCTGAAGGACCTTTAAGGTGTATTGCTATCGGCATCATCACGCCACACCAAATTCTCTTTCCGCCAACTTATCTCGATGTCAAAGCGATTGTAATCAGTATCAGCCACTTCTTCATGATGATGGTCTTCATCACGTC
Source organism: Tyrannoseira gladiata (assembly GCA_027744355.1). Classification (NCBI taxonomy): domain Eukaryota; kingdom Metazoa; phylum Arthropoda; class Collembola; order Entomobryomorpha; family Entomobryidae; genus Tyrannoseira; species Tyrannoseira gladiata. The sequence continues at coordinate 2,644 of JAHZNH010000549.1, forward strand.
GAAATGGCATTGGGCGAAAAGAGAGAGAGAAAAAAGAAGAAGTTGTGCTGAGATTACGGAAGCTAGATACATTCGATACGGAGCTGTTGACATTGCTATTTCTTCATGTAATGGCTCCAACATTGTTTTCCCTCCTCGAAAGTATTACCATCATGTTTGTGGATTTATTCGTCAGATTTCCTCCCTCCTCCGCCATAAAAATCTTGCTCTTGCTCTGAGGTTTTTGATTTTTTTCCTGCTCCTGAGAAAGATACTAAAAAAATCTCGAAATTTAAATGGAGACATGAGACATCGCCTGTTTTTACGATACATAAGAGCAAGATGTTATAAAAAGTTGGTCTGAAGGTGAAAAAAAAAGAAAGTGGCAGACTAAGCAAGGCCAAGACTTATTAAAAGTTGATCTTACGTTATCTCCTGTATTTTTTCCTCTCGTCTCTCTCAACTTTCTCTTTTCCAAGCCTCTGAAGATTGCTGGGAGAGAAAGAGCAATCGTGCATGATACTCCTTATAGCACTCTCCCCCATGAGTTGTTATCACTCTGTGTACCTACCCATACCTCGTATCTATCGTCATTCTACAGATGGATGTGAGTAAGTAAGTAAGTATCTAAGTACATACGAATGAGTGCAGTTAAGTAGGTACACACAGGTTGGTTCTCTTTCGGTGCTTTATCTCGGCACGAATGTGATACGTGGAGAAAATGAAGTTGAAATCTCTGCTTTGCCTCGTATGTTTTCTGTTCTAAATAAATTTTCTCATCCGAACGCTCCCTGACTGCTCAATTTTTCGTCCTTACGTTCTCCATCTTTTTAAATCAGCCTCGTGGATTCATCTTCCTCTGAAATCAGCGACTTGGAACAAAAGGAGAGCACACACAAAAATGGAGTGTCCTCAGTCCTCATCACAGTTGAGAGCTCTTCTCGTGAGAATGGAGGACACGCCACGTAAAGTGGGTAATGTTCTGAATGGTCAACACCACATCCCTCCAGCCAATATCAAATAATAAGCCAAGTCTTCCCAGGCCAACTCCTAGTTTCCTCCTTCCTTTATTCCTCTTTCTCTGGGAGGCTGCTCCTTCCCTTTGAGAGCGACCACTTCTTGATAGTGTGTCTCATTTTCTCGTTCTAATGGAATTGAATGAACACTACCTCCGCTCAAATTCTTTTGCGTGACCAGCGCAAACACACCAGAGCTTTATTTCTTCATTCTTGTTATTTTTCCGTTTTGCCAATTCACATCTATTTATCCATCCATTCCTTGTTGGTCATCTGCACAGATTCCTTTTCACTTTCGTGTGTCGCCTAACCGAGCTGAACGAATGGTTGGCGAATGTGAGTGGTGATGGCATAGTAGTAGTGGTAGTAGGTATTATCGGCTTATTTTTTTCCTCAGTGTAGGAAGGGGAATATCTACGAAAGTGGGAAATTTATGTTTTCTCCTGTCCTGAAGATTAAATAGGATAGAATGGACGTGAAAGACATGGACAAACAAAAGAAGTTCAAATCACCCATCGCGAACATCGTTGAGGGACAATGAAATATAGTCCTCGGCCAACAATGTCTGGTCACATCTGGCATTCCTCATTTCGTAATTTTGATGGCTACCACCACTACTTGTGGATTTTTTTTTCTCTCCGGAAAAAACGAGTTCACGTCAAACGAGGAGAAGAAAAGGGCACCAAAAGCAAACTTTCGCATTCCTTCTTTTATCCCCCCTCGTGCCTGGTAGCCATGCCCGTCATTGAGAGGGGATCGGGCTTGCTTAAATATGAGTGCAGACAACCTGGCTGAAAGTTAGACAGTGCGCCAACAGCATCCTCCATCCATTTACCCATCCACTCGTCATTCATTCGTTCGTGGATTCTTTATGATAATAATAATAATGAAGACAATGATAAGGCTGATGACTTAATCCTCCTTGAAACGATGTATCGCATTCAGACCGAATACATTTATACATATTTTTTCTTCCATCGAGAAACACATTTACGTCAAGTTACTTTAAATAGACAGTTCATTACGAGCGGAAAGAACGTTATGGGTTTCCATTAATTTACTTTCACGATCTCAGAGATTGTTTTCATTGTCCTAACCCTCGTCCGTTGGACTCTGAGTCATCAGTCTTAGTCAAAAGTGACGTGAGGTGAAACAGAGAGAGACCTTCTTTTTTCAGCTTCCTACACTCCCATTGAAATCAAGCGTAACAGGCGTTTTTCCGGGAACCGAGGGTAGGCTGCTATCTAGTAAAGCTCCGTGTTCTCTCTGTCTCTCTCATCGCTGTTAAGTGGGAAACCACCACAGATGAAAAAAAAGAAGAAGAGTGAGCAAATGAAGCATTCGTTCCTCAATTAATGAGTGACTGACCGAGCCCCGGGAGTTACGGCTCGCAAGGCAAGAGAAAATTGTGTAAATATACACATCCCCTCCATTCCTGAACATATGAAAACCAAATTCATGATAAAACGTTTGTTTTACTCGCCTAATTTCATCATCCTCATCATCATCTTGACGTGTCTTCCTTGCCCCGTTGACTACAACGTCCCTTTCATTCACTCTTTTTCCCTGCTCCTCTCCCAACTTCCACATTCTCTTGCTGATTCACTGAACATGACTAAAAACCTTGAGTGATGATTCCCGGATGTATAATGGCCGGCGAGCATGGAACATTTTTGAAACTTTATGACTGCGACTCAGTTGACGGGCTCTACGGTTCGGTTGTTTGGTGGCCGTGGGTGCTAGGGCTTAAATTTCCGCAGGACTTAATGAAGATACACAAAGAAGAGAACAATGGGGCGCAACAGCTTGAAAAGAGGAGCTCGTCTTTGAAAACGTATGATATTATGATGACTTCACTTGTCATGCTACAGCGCTGCAGACTCGCTTCCAGGGAAAAATATAATCGCACATTCTCACTGTTTTCCATTTTACCAAAGCTCGTAGCTGTCCATCTTGTTCGCGCAAAAAAAGAAACCCTTGGGGAAATTAGTAACTTCAGCGAGAGAAGAGAAGCATTCCCTCCAAGAGTGAGTGAGTGGTAGGCCGTCTCGGCCGAACACAATGTATTCCGACACTTCTTTAGAATGTGCTCCCAACATCCTTTGGAGAATTTCCCAGAGAGAAAGAAACAGACGATATAAACATAAATACCAGTAATACTAATATTCAGAAGCCGTTGAGTGTATTCTACTATTACTATTGCAAGAGTTGAGTCGAGATGCGCTGATTTTGCCTTGCTGTATGGTTGCTCTGGTTGAGTCGTTCTCCCTAAGGCAAAGGAATATGATGGGAAAGGCCAACAACAATTCACATCCCTGCTCTTCCTTCCTCTTTGATGGAATAATGGGAGAAACATTAGATTTTAATCTCTTCCCCACCGCTACGTCCTCCTCCGTGCGCGAGAAATGCATGGCTTCTCTCTCGGATGGCTGGCATCCCATTATCATCAAATATTCATACCGGCGAATTTTACAAAACGCTCTTGAAAACTGTCCTGAAACCCCGTACCTCGATTTTTTCCGTCTTGAAACCTGGACAAGTTACTCCACTGCTCCCGCCGCTATTTTCTGGGATCATACCGGCGAATTTTACAAAACGCTCTTGAAAACTGTCCTGAAACCCCGTACCTCGATTTTTTCCGTCTTGAAACCTGGACAAGTTACTCCACTGCTCCCGCCGCTATTTTCTGAGATGCGTACAATTTTGATTTCTTATTCTATGACGTACAATGGACTATTCAGTTCGCGTGGATAATTATTTCACCCGATATGGAACACAGGCAAAAGCTCAGAGATCATGAGCTTTCTCCTACGCGTTTCTCTTCCAATGCGTGGGATCCAAAGGCTTCAGCCACAGCCTAATTGCTCAAAACGAACCCAGATGAGAGATGAGAGCGAAGTGAAAGTTATTTCTCCCAGTGATTCTCAATGGCACATTCCCCTCTCCCTACTCGGGAGGGTGAATGAGAAAATTTACTTACTACACTTACTCCAGGGATGAGTGAAATGGTTGAGGTATTTATGGAGGGAAAGAGAAAGAGAGAGTTGTCTTATGAAAAATGACAGAAGACGAACTATCTTCCTACCCTCATGTTAACTCATAGGTGAAAGGTCAGCAGCAAGGCAATATGTTTTGTTTATTTCTCTGGGCTGAAACCGCAGAGAGTTCTCTCCTTAACAATGGAGAGCGAGCGAGCAGTAAAAGTCATTCTATTTTTCCACGCTCTCGGAGCAAAAATTAATGTGGAGCTCTTCAGTAAAAAATGGTAAGGTCTGTCTAACTCGACATTAGGAGCATAAGTTATCCCACGATGTCTAAATTTGCATGAGAGTTTCCCTTCTCATCATCGTCATCGGGTTTCATGCACGCAACGTGCATACGGACGAGTTCATGGAATCGAATGGCTCACCGGGACGACACCACGAAAATCAGCGAGTAAATGAATTCACATTTACGAACTCATCTCATCTCATCCCACATCTCTCGTGGTGGAACATGTTTCCCATAATAAATTGCCAATTTTGCGCGCACATACTTCATAAAATGTCATTCACTCTTTACCTCGCTTTCGTTCCGAGCTCGCTCTCACGACATCCATTAAGTAATATCCCATCCACCCGAGGATCATAAGGGCAATGTTGTATTCATTCATGGCGGATGCATGTAATCAATTTTTTATGGGAGCCTTTCCCGCTAGAAAAATTACCATTTTACACACAAAATTTCGTTTGAGAGTAGCCCTCATGTGAAAATTAGGTTGGTTGTGTACACTGCTAATTTCATCCGAGTAGGGAGGCATGTTTTTACGGTCTTTTTTATGATTACGTACCAAATCCTAGCAACTTTAAAAGCTACATATGAAATATATAAAAACATGACCAGAGGGGGGCAATGGAACCTTGGCCAATTCTAATTTTCTGTTTAGCGCTCTTCACAAACCAACAACTGACGTCGTACCAACAACAACAACAAAATCATCTACCCCCTTATCATTCCCTTGTTCCCTTTACGTAGTCTAGAAAGTCTTGATTCCGTTAGAAGAAGAAAAAAACTGTTAATATTGAAGAGTATAGTTATGATTATTTCATTCTCATTTGCACTATTTACCTTCTATGAACAAAACTAAAATGTATATTCGGAATAGAAGTATACTTGTTTCAAGGTCCCAAACTGATCAACTAAGTATCTCTCTTTCTCTCATTCACATTTTCTTTCTTTTCATCTGTTCGTACTTTCATTCCAAAGAATTCGAATCGATTCGGTTAGGGAAAATTTCGTTCCCAATTACTTACCTCCTCCCCTAGATTCTCTTGCGTTCAAGTGCGTTGCAGCCACAACATCAGCGCCTTTTGTCAAAAGCATCCAAGAAAATTGATCAAGATGACGACGACTTCCTTCCTTCCATGAAGATTCACTGCAAAATATATCAAACAACATCTTGATTAATTAAAAGGTCAGCAGCACACACCCAAAGCATACTAAGATCACCATAAAAATTACTATCATCATCATCATCATCATCAGATCATCAATTTTTTTGCGCTGTGTGTGTCTTACAAAATCGACATTTTATGGCCACATACGTCACGTATGTATTTCTCTTTTTCTCATCCTTTTTCTACCTTTTATGTGTTACGAATGTAGGAGTCACCCAACTGCAATCATCATATTGCTTTGGGGAGTGTAATCAAAGAGTGACTAACTAACTAAGTAGTACTACCTCCAACATCGGTGTCCAGTTAGTCACTCAGAGAAAGTAAAAAAAACTCACAAGAAATGAATGAAAACTATTTACCAACTACCACATGGAAGGAAAAAAATAACCTCTACCAAAAAAAAACTTCTCATGAACTGTAACAACTCCGATGACAGAAAAATAAGCGTGGGAGAAAATGTTGATTTGAAGGCAAAACAGCAGCGTGAAGAAAGAAATAAGCTTACCACCACATCAAGGAGTGAGTGAGTAGATATTTTTTGAGAAGTCAAAACTACTAACTAACAAAAAAATATATAAACAACTCTTTCGACATAAAATGCATACGATCTTATTTGCTTTTTGTGTGTTGCAAAAGTAACGCTTCACGTTAATTCTTTAGTACATCATCTCATCTCTAATCTTTTGTGTGTGTTGCTGTAAACAATAGAGAGTAAAGCCTCTTTTAATTTTCCCTCAGCAAGAAATGAATGATTGAAGTCGAAAGTCGCTATTGAAAAAAATATTCCTTAAAATTCTAGGAGAACAGCTGATAGCCAGTCTTTTGGTGGAGTTAAGTGAAAAAACGTGTATTCTTGTCTTTGTATTGTATGAAAATAGTATAATTAAATCAGAACTCACGGCTTTGTTTAACTTGAGAAATGAAAAAAACGTGTTGATGTGATTATGACGTGGTCTGAAGTTGTGATTGATTAATTGACTCTATGTATTGTATCAGTATTCATAAAAAAATAATATTTCTGTGGTTGTTTCATTCAAAAATTAGTGGTGTCGTCCACACAAGGGAATTTTTCTTACCGCTTTAAATCATCCTCACTTCATTTCGTTACCTCAGCGGCCGTATAAATACAAAAATACAATTTGTTACTGAACGCACTTCCAATCCAGGCAAGGGTATGTGGAGAGGAGACAAGGCTTTGGTTGCCAAAAGGAATCACTTCACGCTTGTAAATGTGTTGTTAGGAGAGTTAATAAAATCCATAGATTACTCCTCCCCGGAATTCGCCAATACAGAAAAACAATCCTAAAAAACCAAAATCAACGGGGATAAGTAGGATTTTCACGCGGAAAAATGTGTAGGCATCGGGGAAACGGATACGCAGAAGTTCTTATGCAATGCTGTCAATCATGCCAGGAAAAAACGACTATCCTGCTTGAAACTAACTTGATTTATTATTTTACAAAAATTTTCCCTCTCGAAAAAAAGGAGAGTTAGACTGGAGAGCAGATATCAGGATTCTTCTTTTATGAGTTCTCTTCCACTTCCTCTTGTTTACATTGGCGGATAATACCGTATGAAAATAAAGGGATGTACGAAATATCTCAAGTATCTATATTCCCCAGCCAAATGGCATTTCTTCTCGCTTCGAATGGGATAAAAATGGGAAGGGAAGGAACTCCCCGGTGTTTTGTTGCCTGGGATTCGTGTGACATTGTGACAAGAATCAGTCATTTCTTCTGACATTTATCTCCTATTTTCTTTTACATTCCGTAATCCTCCCAAACCGCATAAATGGGGAAGGAGAATTATGATGCATTCCTCCTTCACACGCAACACTGTCCCCTTTCACCCTCCCCTTATTGTTTTTCTCTCCCTTTTTTGCCTCTCTCTCTCACTCTCTTACACACACTCATTTTTTACGACACAGATTTGCTTCATTATTATTTACTCCATTTCCCGTCATTCCCCACCACCACTACCACAACCACTCCGATCGTTTCGCAATATACCCCATGCGCTTGCTGGTTGAGAGGGGTCCTAAGCTAGTCACGTATTTTATTTCGACATGGTATTTTTTTTGTGGGGAAATAGGCTACACAGTACCCATTTTAATGGACTGGAATACGTTTTCCCTAATCTGTCTGATTCGAAGGACATCGACTGTCGCAACTTAAAATTGCAATAACCTGTTTAACAACTCCAAAAAACTAACGACGAGAACAATAACACACACATTCGACCTTTAGAGTGGCACACTCCAAAAGCTTCCCTTCCTGACTGAACGTGTACCAACGTCTTAGCGTGACGTTGGAGGCTGGAGAGCCTTTTAAGAATTCATTTTTACTTTAGGCTTTTAGGCAAAGCGAACATCTTAAAACAAGAAATTGACAGGAGACTTCCCCTTCTGCGAGTTTTCCATCCGTGGAATATGCTACAAACTCTCCGAAAAATACCAGTAGCTTGGTTTGGCTTGGCTTGAGTGACGCACACAGAGCGTGCAAAAATGCCACAGGAAAGGGTTCTGTCCCAGGTCCCGTGAAATCCAAGTTAAGCATTTAATTCCAACGTATCACTTCCCTCTTTCCTTTATTTATTTATTTTATTGGCTCCACTGCTAAGACGGGAATCCGGAGCCTCGTTCCTAGTTCCGTACTACTCCTAACAAAAGCTGACAAAAACACTTGCTCAGGGAAAAAGTTTGCTATTATTGAGCAAGAAAAAGAATACGTGTATTAGGTGTAGGGTGGAAAAACTTTCATCAGCAACACATTCCTCTTCTCTCCACTCCAGAATCCGGGCGTTATTACTTGCTCCCCTTCGGAGCCTTCGCCTCGCCTGGGCATTCTATTAAACAGCTTGCCCTTCCTTCCAGAAGGAGAAAGCGTTTTCCTCTCCTCCGCTCCCAATCCCGATGCATTTTCTTACATTCCCCCATAAATCTTCGGTGGAGTGTATTTGTGTACAGGCCATACATTGTCTTATAGGCACTCTAATGCTTTATGTCTTACATAGCGATTGAGTTATTCCAGCGAGTATACTGCTTATACTTAACTACTATCTACTAAGTTCTTCTCCAATTTTCTCTCAGCACAATCACCAAGTCTTTAGATTAGAGCAGGCAATTTGCCATCCATCCCGTACTAATTTCCTTCCGCCGGGCTCGGAAACAGCCATGAAATACTATCAAACCAACAAGAAACTAACATTCCCCCACCCTACCAACTGGTATGATCGACAGCATTGCTCTCCTCAGTTGAACATTAGAATCAGGCAAAATCGAAAAGAATATTGGCGAAAAAAATATATAGGAGGAAGAATTTGCAAGTACTATAAAGCACATTCCCTCTCCCACTAAAAATTATCGTTGATGAGGAATTGCAGATCTCATACTTTTCTGATTTTCTAAAAGAAATACTTCAGGAAAGAAATGCACACAACTTCATGAAGAGGGGTTGTCAGGGGAAAGGAAGGAGTTTTTCAGCCAGCCAAAAATTATTCCCATCGCCTGACAATCCCTTCACAACTGGACAATACAAATTCTCTCCAGTCGACTAACTTCGATTATTTTGATGGCGAATCAAAGGTTTTGTGGAAACTCAAAGAGACTACACATACTAACAAATTGTACTTAGGTATACATAACGAGATATACTAATACAGCGACATTTATTTACCGAAACAAGAATTCAAGCGATTGTAGAAAGCGATGGAAAGGAATCCTCGCTAAAGTAGTATTTTCCATTTCCCGGGCTACCATAATCAGCTTGAATTTTTTTAAAAAATACATATACCGTACAACTCCTCTAATCAATCATCCTTCCCCAATTTTAGGTTTAGCTTTTAGGAAAGCATACATTTGATAAAAATGAGTAAAGTTCAAATGCAAAAAAACAACACTTCATTTTATCCTCCCAACGCGGCTATTTTTGCAACAGTTACAATGAAAATCGTCAAATGCATGGTCGGTCGGTCGTTCAGTCTGCATGCAAGCGTAACTAACCACTACCACTCCATTCCTGGAGATGAACAATCCATACAAAGTAAAATAGCCAATCTAAATACCTAACATAACCAAACCAAACCATCTCACAGCATATGTATCAATCCCTCACTATTCCATGACGTTTGTAAGTTTAACGATGTTGATTTTCGTGTGTGCGAATCTCTTTCTCCTCGATGAATGCGTAGGCTTTCAAAACAATATATTATATGCTCATCCGTCTCTCAAAGGCTTCATGCATGCACATATAGCTTGCTTGCATGTGGAACAGTTAATCGTTAGAAGCAAAGTTTTTTTTTGTTTAGAGCAAAACGTGTTTTCCACTAACAAACGAGCAACAGCAGAAACAAACAAGATCTTACTTCCCAATAATTCACATGCGGGCGCCTTTTCAAAAAAATGATATGTATGTACTTATGTGCATGACGACGCGGTGAAAAGAGAAGAAACCCATCTGAAAAAAGTAGGGCGTAATGAGGTCCTTTAAACTAGCCCTGTTAGATTTCTGTTCTGGGATAAAACTTGCTTGACTTCTTCCATCACGACTTGATGATGGCGGAAAGCTGTTGGCAGAAGGTTTCGTCAGACTATTAACGGTATTTTTAGATGACATTATTTTTCCCCAAACTGTTTTCCTTTTTTTTCGCTGATCTAGCTCATTAAATTTGATGATTGACATGATGGCGATTTAAAGAACAAAAAAACGGAGGTATTGAATGCGTACTCACCGTAACGGTGTATGACATATTGGAGGGGGCACAACAACTTATGTATATGGGCGTCACACCACACCACGCCACTAATGGTCTAGAGAAGTATTTAGGTACGTTGGAGAAAAGTAACGGAGTATGACATATTGGAGGGGGCACAACAACTTATGTATATGGGCGTCACACCACACCACGCCACTAATGGTCTAGAGAAGTATTTAGGTACGTTGGAGAAATAGAAGTTTTCAAGTCAACCAAGTCGCTTTTTTCTCTCCAATGAAAGCGATGAGTAATTAATGTGTCCGTGAGTCATGCATATAAGAACAATGACTTCCGTACTGCCACCGTACCAAAAAAAGTTTCCTTCAGTAATAAAAAAATGTTACCCGTTTTCGACGCTAGTGAAGAAGGTTGGGTGTTGAGAGGGGGAGGGAGTCCTTCATTAATTTCGGGCGTGTGTTCCCCTAATTGCAGTTTCCTTTTTTCTGAAAAGCGGAGCATCGACTCCTCAATGTAGGCATACTTAGTTCATGAATAGAGAACACATTCCATATTGGAAGAAATCACATTGATTTTCCTGACACAGTTTAATGAGAAAATAGAGTGGCGCACACTTTCCGCAAGAAAATGAAGATTAAATGACTGGAGCGTAACAGATTCCATCCATGGAATTCACTCCTCATGAAAATAAATTTTCCTCTACACTCCTTATCCCATAAAGCTTTATGAGTTCATTCATTCATTCGTTTTGTTTTTTTTCCTCGGAAAACGATGCCTTTGAACTTGGAACTGCAAGAAAGACCAGAGATCTAACCTAATGGTCAAGATTATTCTTCTCGAGGGAGACAGATTTGCATTCCATTTCCTCAAATCACCGCAACCCCCAACCAACCATCACCTTCCTTCTGGAACTGGGGCTTAGCTCGCTGAACACCATTGTGGATTTTTCCTTTCCTCTTTCAAGCTTCAACTTCTTTTATCCGTAATGCATGGAAATTGGGAAATCTCATTGCATAAAATTTTTGGCTTGCACTCACTTGTCAAATTTGTTGCCAGCCGATGATGAATGAGTGCAAGAGGTTTTCAATTTTCTTTGATGATAATGTCAGCTCGCCTCCCCGCTCCATCGAAACACTTTCGTGCCAGTCCTAGACTTTCCAATCGTTTCCTCCGCATTATTGTGTTTGAGCAGCAACATCTTGTTGTGCAAATGCATGGGGATGTAAGAAAACAACTTATTGGCATGATAATGGCTTTTGATAAGTTAGTTTAAGTCTTCGCTTTCCCGTTGTTTTCCTCCAAAAAATGGAGAAGTCGTGTCAGCCAAGAGACTTTCTCTTGGCGAAAGTTTTTTCTACGCACAGATTTTTTCCCTGTTTCGCCAATTTTTTCTCTCAAATTGCAGATCTAAAAGAAAAGTTTTTCTCCTTCACAATAATGTGGCTATTGCCCTGAGAACGAGTTGCAGTACCAATATCCTCCACCCCTCCTTGACTTCGAGTAAGAAAGAGAGAAGGGTTGTTACTGTTAGGTTGGATCTACTTAGCTGCTGAATAATGATCATCTTCAGAACCTTCGTCTTCCGTCTAATTATGCGTTTACTCGCTTTCCCCGCTCTCCTTTTTTCAATCACTTACACCTTGTGCACAACCTAATTTGCAAGTTTCGAGAAGGAAGGGAAAGAATGAAGCCTGGCATCTCTCTTAACCATCCCGCCTGACTGCCACCAATTTCTTTTCGTCGTCCACCCAATGGAAACGCACAGTGCAGTAGTAATTGTGTTTGCTTCAGAAGAAAAGAAAAGTACTTAAGTTGCGAAAGCTGCTTCCCACGCTGAAACTTTCGAGTTTAAAATTTAAGAGACTTAAGAAGCGAGCGTGAATTTGATGAAGTATTTAGAACGATGGTAAGACCCATCATTACACTCGCATTTTCACCTAGCGCTTTTCGGAGTGGGCGGGAACGATCGGCAAATTTAGTGGATGCTGAGACACGCCAGGTTGTTCGTTGCAATGCTTGAGCAATTAATACAAAATTAACCCTCTCAACACGACTTTTAAGCCAGACGGATTTTATTGCTAATTTTTTCCTTTAAGAGCCCAATGACAAAAATAAACCTCTTAATGAAAGCACTATCTAAGCATTCATAATGCATATGCATACAATAATTTGTGCATTTTATGGAACAAAACGAGCAAATTGTTCCCCTCTCACCGGCAAAACACCTTTGCTATGCACGCTATGTTAGTACTGGAGGAAAATGAAGTGACATAAGTACTAAAGGGAATGGGAGTAACCTCTAGCTGTATTATGATAGAAGTATCTAAGTACGTACCTATTGTAAACGTTGTTGTAATATATAGAGCATACATTTGCCAAGTTTAGAGTAGTGCAGGGAAAAGTTTCGAAAAACAAATTGGGAGTGAATGAAAGGTGTTACAATTCGATGTAAAATTGGTGAGCCCTCGTTTAAAGGAGGGCAATTCCGCAGTATTTTGGTGCTTCTATAATATACATATGAAATGAAAAAAACCGCTTTAAACATGTTCCAAACTCAATTTGACCTGTTGCATTGATCCTGATTGTGAATGGGGGTGTGTGGTTGTAGATTGTAATCATCATGTAAACTACAAAAATACTACTACTACATACTAACATTTCTCACAGAAACGGTTGAATTTATCGAAAGAATACATATTATTCCGTAAAAAAATTATATAAGTTTAACATTTACTATTCGGTATAAAGAATGGGTGACTGGATACAAAAACAAAACAAAAAAAAATGTAGATGTGGTGGGCTAGAAACAAAAGTATTTATCAGTACATTTCAAACAAAAGCATTCTAGATGTAAGGTAGTAGAGTGTGAGTGGGAAAATATATTGTATTGGGGATGCGTATCATGATTTCGTAATATTGTCATTGATAAGTATTATTTTTGTTGTGGAGATAATGATGATTGGTTTAAATAAATGTGTCAAAAACTTGTTCAAGTGCAGCATTATTTAATAACACTTCTTTTTGTACTTTTTCGATTCAAACCCATACCAACATAAATATATGAGAAGCAACATACAAACATTAACATATTGAAATTGATTCCACGGGTTTCAAAATAACCATTACTGGAAAGCTAACCGAATTTTATTCGAAGAAAAAAACGAGTGATAAGGATTTGAAGGGAATGACTGACCAAAAAAATTTGGCTTTCAGTATTTATTGGAAAAGTATTTTTTACTTTTTCTTACTCGGTCTCATTATTTGCATGCTTTTGTACCGTTCAGTTTTTGATTCTGGTGGTCAGCCTGAAGCTCAAATGAATAAAAGTAAGCTCAAAGAAAACTTGGATCACCTTTCCTTGAACCCAAAAAATATCATGTCATAACTACTAGGATCATTCATTAGGATTTGTTGGANACCGTTCAGTTTTTGATTCTGGTGGTCAGCCTGAAGCTCAAATGAATAAAAGTAAGCTCAAAGAAAACTTGGATCACCTTTCCTTGAACCCAAAAAATATCATGTCATAACTACTAGGATCATTCATTAGGATTTGTTGGACGTCTCTAGTTTGTATATACAAGCATAACCTTTCACCTTTCGCCTAATTGGCCTCATAGTCTTTCCAGGATTATTCACAATTTGATGGAGTAGTTGCATTATGTATTGGCTGAGATCAAGATTTAAAAGTAAAGTCTGGTTTAATGATGTCCTCTTTCGAAATGATGACTTTTGTTTGTCTTTAATGTGTAGTACAATTTAACTTTAGGGACTCCGGCTTCAAAATGAAAAGAAGTTATTAGACTTCTCCGCGTTCATTAATGTATCTCCATATTAAGTTTTCCCTGCGAGAGAAACTAAATCGAAATCAAGGAGTCGTATACAAAACAAAAATCATTAGCTTTCAATTAAGTACTTTTCAACTTGATGAGAATCTAGCGAGGCTGGCATTCGCAACCTAAGTGAAAGCATAAACATCTACTGTTGCATGGAGGGAGTGATTACAAGAGAGAGTCAGTACTAGGGCCATTACCTACACGACCTGGTTTATCTTCCCCTCCATCCCCTCGATTCAAACGGAATTGAAGCATGTAAATAAAATTAAAGATCAAATGTTCAAACTTGGAGCTTGTTGAAGTTTTCTTGCGAAATCATAAATTGAGCGAGGAGGAAGCAATTACAGTGATCCGTTACTTTTTCATTTGCGACGCGTTGCCAACATACGGCTTCCGAACCACTACTGACGTAGGTACTCTCTCTCCCTCCAAATTTTTTATCGTAAGTAGTTTGTACGAAGATGGGAGCTTGATTACGTACTGTTAAGCGAAAGTAAAATGATTTTTAAGAAGCATGAACTCGTTCTTATGAGAATGGTAAAATTGTCATGTTGGTCCGCAGTGCAGTCCGGACTCTGCACCAAGCGAGGTTTTTCCACAGTTCATGACACTTAATGGCTTGAAAAAATATTATTTAAGGTCTTGTCTTCCCATCTTGGTCAATAGAAAGGTAGACAATCGAGTTTCAGTAAATTTTATAGTAACTTAACAAGTTTTCATGATTAGCTTGTGAGGGAGATCAAATGAGAAGTTGTAGCTTTCACTCCCTGGTGCATAAATTGCATTTTACAATTGATTACTGTACTAATCATCATCATCATAATTGAAGATCAAATCAAAGCCTAATGTGCATTTGGCTCAAGTGTAAATGCCTAACTTAAGCATGCTTATGAAGTTCATAATCATTAACCAGTGGCAAGGTTAAGAACTTTAGAAGAAAAATGCTTGGGTAAGGATCGATATACGTAAAAGCATCAAGGTTAATGGCAGCAAGTTTCGATTTGAAACTGCGCATTTCTTTTACTGTACATCTCGCTATAGACATTCTTAATGAAAGTATGAAATTCGAAACGAACTTCGGGATATGGATAATAATAAGCATAGTTCCATGATGTACCTCACTCTACATCGTGTTCATCTCTTCCATGCGCGATGACTCTTAAAAAAGGAATGAAAACCGAGCAGTAAATTGTTTATCAAGTTCACTTCAGCACGATCGACCCTCTCCTCTCTTTTCTGGAGGAGGATAAAAATCCTCAATGTTGAAATACGATATGTGATAAAAGCTTTTAAGCTGAAATGACGCAGTGAAAGGCCAGTAATTTACATTCTGCGGGAATAAATTGAAATCGAGGCGGAAGTGGAAACTCGAGAATTTATTCATCTTCCCCAGAGACGTCCATAATCCGAAAGCACTGGGCCTGGCTTCCGAA
This sequence comes from Tyrannoseira gladiata, assembly GCA_027744355.1. NCBI lineage: Eukaryota > Metazoa > Arthropoda > Collembola > Entomobryomorpha > Entomobryidae > Tyrannoseira > Tyrannoseira gladiata. Next base: position 18,051 of record JAHZNH010000549.1, read on the forward strand.
ATGGTTGTGTACTTATGCCGTAGTAAAAAGGTGCTCCTTGAGTACACACTACGAACCAATGCACTTCAATCGGAAAGGTGTCTCTGAATTATGATGTCGCCCGAATATTTCTATCTCGAAGAGCGTGGTTAGCTTCCCAATCGCAGTTTAAAATTGTGTCCGCGCCAAGAGCTAGCAACAGTGGCGGTGGTGTTGGTGCTGATTGTGATGGAGAAAGGTCTGGGGGAAAAAGATACAGCGATTGTTTTCATGAATAAAGCAATAATATAGAGATAGCATTACCTCTTTTTCATCTTCACTTCTCTGGGCAAACATAATGCTACATTATTATTACGATCATAATGAATCTTGGAGGAACTGAGATGTAAACGTGTGCGGTATGCGTGAATACGTAAAAGCAAATTTTCTTACATTTTGGCATCATTTCCTTCCGCTAAGACGGACGAGAGGGGGAGAGAGAAAAAATGAAAGTCGTAAATATTCTTTTTGGATCATTTCCATATTTGACATTTATTACTGGGAAAAGTAGCATAGAAAAATGGTCGAACAGCGGAGAATACGAGGAAGCAATAAGTAGTAGCACACGAGTGAATGAAGACGTATAAGTTTATACGAGTGGAAATTCAACGGAAGACTGAAAAAAAAATCGTTTTTTTTGCTTCTTACTCATCATTACATTGTATACGTGAACTGCATTCCAAGAATTTCAGTGGGCGACAGTTAAAAACTCATATAGCCCAGCCAGCTTCGAGGGACGAATACATAGTTATTCTGGGTATAGTAATAACGCCTATAGGCACAATGAATGACGATGATGTGATGTGAGCAAGAGAGTATATTCGGAACAAAGGCACGCCAGGAGAAAAAAAATGTTATGGCGAGAAAGTGCGGAGGCGTACCCCAGAAATAGGGATACGTCCGCTAGCATTTATTTACGTGCTTCCTAGTGATGCGATATGGCACGATGAGTGCTCACTTCCTAACACTTTTGATGAAAACAAATAAGTGGGTGGTAATAGGCAAGCAGTTCAGCAACTATTAGTTGATGCGCTGCAGACTAATCATGATCAAGGAGCCGGGCTAATTTTGGGGACTCTCACTCACTCACTCACTCACTCACCCACAGTTCAGATCGGGTGAAATGAAAAGGCAAAATGTTCCTGGTCTTTAAATTCGTTGTCCTCACAATCATTCCACGGAATGGGACAAAGAGACATTTGGCATCTCCCTACGAAAAATTATAGTGTGAGAGGAAAGAAAGCAATATTTTTCCTCGAAAATGCTGGCTAACCGGGGATCATGGATGTGAGTATAATTTTAGGTTGCAAACCATCCGATTCAACGAAAAAGTAGGCATATTATCTAGTTCACTTCTCTCATTTGAATGTGTGGAGGCTGCCTACCTGTGGATATCTTCTTTTTTCCTGGGGATGCTTCTGCTTCTCCAGAGCATATTTTGCTGACAGAAGCTCAAGCTCAGACCAGACCCAACAACACGGAAATAAATTTGCTCTCACGTTACTGTGGCAATATGCCCCGAATGAGCCCGGAGGAGAGAAAAAAAACTCGTTGCTGTTATGCATGGCATCGTAGCTCCCGTTTTTTCGGGAGATAATACATTAGTCGTTGAAGGAGGAACATCTCTTTTTCAGCTAATAATCTACCTCCTACGTCGCAACAAAACTGGAATTAATTTTCACCTTGAATTTCTCCTCGTACACACACTTCACCAGCAGCCATTTGTATTGTCTTACTGCTCTGCTCTGCAAGGTAGTAATTACATATGTAAAATGTAATTATTTCAGGGAGGCGAAATAATGATGATGATGATGACGATGATCTCCTTCTTTCACCCTCCTTTCGGAGATGCATCAGCTAGGGAGCTCCCTGATAAGCATGAGCACGATTTATCATGCATGAGCTGTTTTTCTCAATGACTGACATCTTGAAAGAAGTTCACATAAAGAAAAGCAATTTCATGGTCATCTGCCTGTCAGTCTTCATTCAGCTTTATCTTCATAATTATCAAACCTTCATCATCCTAATTGCTCTATTATGTTTTTCAGGGAAAAACCCGTGATGATCACAACAAAAGTAATCATCATCCTTGTATCCCTTTTTTGGGCGCATGCGAAGTATTAATTGAATTCCTGAGAATGGTATACCTAAACGCAAAAGAAATGTATGGAACGTTTTTAGGGTAGCTGTAAGTTGCCCTCTTCCCCATTCTCACCAGCAGACGAATGACGTAACTAAGTTTTCATGTAATTTTGAAAACTCCTAACATTTTAAGTCGTTTCACTTCACTCGGCTCAACTCGACTTATTTTCAACTTTCTCCGTTTCACTCTTAGTACTAATTATATGCAATTCTTTCCTAGTGAATGAGGAGGTAGCAGCTGCTCCTTTAAAACCATATAAAAACTCAAAAGGCAAGTGAAAAGTTTGATGGCAACAGCAATAAAAAAAGTACTACTTACCTAGTTACTCCCTCTTTCAAAGTTTCAACAAGTTTCTGCTAACGTCAACAGGACAGGAAACTACAGGTTTTTCTAATTGCTTCGCCATAAGCAGTAGGTAGTGAAATGGTGCTTCATACTAACATGCATTACTTCTGGCAGATTTAAACGACATTCATTTAAAAGTTCCATCGACTTTAAGAAAGATTAACATTAAATTACTTGCACGTCAGACTCCCTGGGCCGCTGTTGTTGGAGGCAGTGCAACATTGCATAATCCCGAACGGGCTCCCGAATACTTCCTCATTCAA
>JAHZNH010000550.1:0-16730 GCA_027744355.1 Tyrannoseira gladiata
AAACAGGATAATAGCAGTGGAGTAAAGTTGAGTAAAAAACATGACATTTGAAATATGTGACAACGTGATTAAGAGACTGGAGACGGACAGAGCTTCATATTAAAACGGGGCAATATATGAACACATGGGAGCTGATTTATTGGATTGATATACTCACTCAAAAAACGATGAAGAAGAAAAAAATGTGGAAAAACATAGGTTCACGGAAACTTCAATTCTGCGTAGGACTTAAATATATTTCCGTTTTCAAAGCTTATGTAGGTCCCGGATGCTGCTAAAATGTGTACACTTGACATGAAATAGTCAACCCTGAATCAACAAAAGAGAATTATAGATAGTTTTCTTCCTCTGTAAAAAATGATAAGCTCAATCTTCTCATTTTTTAGGGCTAGGTCAATTCAATTTCCTAAAATTAGTTTTGATTTATAGGACGTTACCTAACGATGACAACAAACGAAGAATAGCTCTCGAGTCAAGATCATTACGTCAACGACGACGTAAACATACCTACTCAAACTTAATTTGCTGTTTACCGCACCACCACACAAAATAAGCACTGCATCTGTGGGCCCAGAGGAATCCAACCATTTCAAAATGACAATTTTTTTCAAAGCAGAAATTCACTCGTTTGTGTCTACAAATCATATAAGTCTTAAGCTACAGGCTGACTTCATTTACTCTTCGTTTCACGAAACTATAACTTAACTATCACTTACTTACAAGCAGGCTGACTTACTGAAGCATTTTTCGCTTTTCACGTCCTCTTCCTCTTCATTTCACGTCAAGAAAACTTTGCAGGAAGTAAGCTGCTTTGCATGAGCAAAGTTTTGAAAACAAATCAAAACAACAACAAAGGTCAGCTGGCGATCTAAATAAAATGCTAAGCGAAGAATGGCTTTGACATGGCACAAAGCAGAACACAGTTGACTTTTGAACCCATAGCGTTATGCATAGCTGCGGCTTGCTCAATCCTTGCTTCAGGAAAACTCAACTTCCAAAAGCATGAAAAGTAAGGAAACCCGAAGTGATCGTGAAGTAAGCTTGCTGTTGAGCAAAATGAAATGATCACTTCAGCATAACGAAACGATGCTGAAGTAAGTCAGACAGTGCTTCATGAAAAATAATTTCGTTTTTTCGTGCTTTTCACCAAGTCAGCCGGCAGCTTAAGGGGAAAACCTAGGACCATTCTCCCCCTTTTGTGCAGTTTCCAGAAAATGCACCCCAGAAGACTACAAGAGTATCACATCACGCACTGATTTCATATTCATGGCAGAGCAGCGGCATCACATTATCTTGAAAAAGGAACAAGAACAAGATAGATAATAATGTCAATGGGCCTTGTATGGGGCCTGCTACGCGCTGGCGTACTTATTGCAACTTGGGTACATGATTTAAATAAAATGATATTCACATTTCCTCCCGCTCGCATCAGAACTGCGAGCAAGTACTTCCTTCCGTAGTTTGGACTGATGGAGATGTTTTTATAAATAATTTGAGCCCATCTCGGAATATTAGGCAGCCCGTAGTCCACAACAACTTCGTAAGTGCGGGACGTGAATACTACTCTAGGACCAAGCATTGGGTTCTGGAAAGGACCTGTGAAAATTTGTGAAAGTTTGTGTTTGTTTTTTTCCTAAGATTTTTCCAGAGCCCAATTAAGCAAACGACAGAATAATCGGAAGCACGATCACCGTTTGATTCGATTGAGTAGTAAATTAGCAATCAGTCCTCTAATTCGCAATGGCCAAGTCCAGTTGTTGATTGCAATGAATCATGGACCATTTCCCAAGTCGTCATTTCCCTTTTTAAGAGCAATTCTGATTCCAGGCGTAAATTGTCCCTCTAATCCAGAGCCGGAACCGAATCCAGGCTATTAATTTACAACGTCATAATGATGTAGCTAGAATCATTCTCGTTTAATTTTCCTGAACTGACCTGATTCGCAGCGTTACGTAATTTGAGCTGCAGTAAAGACCCCAAATTAAAAATGATTTAAGGATGCTTCCAGCCAAAACTTGATCCATTAGAGTTGTCCCACGAAGTCTCTCTCAGGTCTCGGGTTTTTTTCCTAGATCTCCAGTCTCCAACTTTAAAATTAAATCCGATACAGTTCAGTTCAAACACCACCGAATTGAAAAACTGGAGATTAGTAGCTGGTAGCTGGCTACTTATGGTGCGGGTAGAGTGAAGGTCTCCACTTACAAAAAGATCTCTCATCAAACACAATAAAAATCGAGAATGAATCGAGTTGGACTCGAGTGGCTTGACTTGACTTGGTTTGGGTTGGATTTTCCCTTTATTTCCTCCACAAAGGAGGATTCAATTCAATGGATAAACACATTCCAACCCCGGTCATCGTATCGTATCGGGTTTTTTCTCTTCGGACATCAAAATCCAGATCCAGGTCCAGCTCCAGACTCCAGATCGAGCTGGAACTGGCTCGGGGTTGTTTGGGAACAAGTCAAGCCAGTGAGTTGGGTTTGGATTGAGTAAGCAAGCATCCTTTTTCAGAATCGAGCGTTTTACGGCTGCTAATAAGTAGAAATGGTTACAACTACAACTACAAGTCAGGCAATAACCTTTTATTTGATTGCCACTTTCCGCGGCCAGCGAACGCTTCAAAGGAGGAGGAAAAAGAGAGCCGGCGGTGGTTTGGCTTGGCTTTCGGATGGCGATGGTGGTGGTGGTAAGCAGTAAGCAGGAAAAAATGGCAATATAGTTTAGTGGATGGAGAACATAAATGATACTCCTTCCAGTTTTACGCCTCCATCTTTCCCCTTGAGTGGAGGGGGAGGGGGAGGAATCATAGCGAAAAATACAGGGGAAATCGCCAAAAGCGACGTAATGAAAAAGGAAAACGGGAAGGGATTGGATTGTATTGTTCGGAAATAAAAAAGGCAATGGCTAGCTCGCTGGATAGATCTCTGGATAAATGGATGGATGGACTGGAGTCAGTCAACACATCGACTCGACTCGATTCGACTGGAATGAATGAATGAATGTTTGAAAGGCTCGCTCCATTCTAGCTCGACGAACACTATCTTTTACTTAAAATTGAAGAATATTATTATTGCTCCAGTAAGTCCAGTAGTACTTTTACTTTCCAGTGCCTTGTTCTGTGGACTGGAGCTGGAGACTGGATCTATTGTATTGTATATGCCCTCATGGGAATGGATTGGGAGGATGAGCAAAGAAAATCCAGAGTCTTTTTATTGGAACTGTGGAGAAGTCGCCTTTTATTAACAAAAAATTATTCTTATATCGCCCCATTGTGATTTTTCTGGAGAGGATTCTCAGTATTTTTGCAATGTTTGCTCTGCTGGACAAGGAGCCAAGATTGGATGGAAATCTCATATAGAAATGAATGAACAGGACTAACTGGAGCAAGATGAGTATTTTGGTGTGAAAAGTCTTCTGAGGACCGAAGACAAGAATTCCAGGATCCTGTATTTGATATAGGATTGTGCTATCATCGCATTGTCGTCTCCAGTGTCCCATAGGTCGATCTGGAACGGCACCCATTGGGGGCCTTGATTTTTCCCAATCACATCCCATAATGTTTAATGCCTTATCATCCCAGTCATCGCTAATTTTCCGCGTTGATGCGATTTTTAATGTCACCACTTGTCTATTGTGCTGTGCCGAGGTCAGCACTTTCCTTGTCAATTCTCAATATTTTCCACCATTACCCCCGAAATTATATTGGCAGTTTTCACTGGAGTACAGAGCTCATCCGACTAATGGAATTAGTGTAGGCATTTGGAGAACACATTTCTATAGATGGAATTTTTTTATGTCTTCATTCTTCTCCAGTTCACATTTTTAGATTTTCCAGAGTACCAGCTCCAGCTTCAGTGCTCATTCCATTAGGAGAGTGCAAAAACCTTGAACTTCTCAAGGAGACGGGAATCCTTTGGTCAGACGAAATTCCTGGAATTGTGAAAAGTTCTGTCTGGAAAGATTCCTGGAGTTTGAACTATTTAACGGGGAGTTCCAGCTTTAGAATGGCTTGATTCAATGCTCAAAGAATTCAATGCACCGTTATGTAACCTTGGCTTGGTCTGACTCCATTCTGGAGAACTAGTTCTACTCACCTGGATCTGGATCTGGAGCTGGCTGGATGGGTTTTAAAGTACTCTGGCTGGCTGTATCGAACTGAGCTGAATTTTTGTTTTGGTTGTTCTTAATTAAACGGGAATTAGCTTCCGAGGCATTCATGGGGAAAACAAACACGGCTTTAATTAATGATAAATATGTGGATTCCAGAATGTGGAGTGGAAGTGGAGGGGGCTTTGGAGAGGATGTAAGTACCCTGTCCAGGATTACATAATGAGGAGAGGCGAGAAGAGGAGGCTGGAAAATCAACTCCTCCTCCTCCGCATCATCATCATCACGTCATCATATCAAAGGCAATAAAATTGATGGAAGGTTCGAGCATTTCATCTCTGGAAGACTGGAGCTGGATTGTATCAGTTCAACTGAGTTCTCCTCGCATCCATTTTTTAAGGGCGGTGAAAAGGGAATCATAAATGAGGAAGGAGAGAGGATCGAAGTGAGAAGGCAGGCACGTCATCCATCCGGCCACGTTTCATTCTCCGCCATGTTCACACTATCCATCCATTTTCTCCAGGAAAGCCTCATCATCATCATCATCATCAGCGATGGTGCTGTTTCTGTACGTGAGTGAGACTTGCCCTAATCCTCAATATTTTATGTATTCATCACACGCGCCAGGCCAGCACCGTAACATAAATATTTGACAAATAACCATGGTCTTCCTTCGAATCGCTACGTTTGTGCGAATGTACGAATCTTCTCCGGGAGAAAAAAATGCGTCCGATAAGGGGAATGAGAAAGTATTTCGAGTGGAGCAGAGCCTCCAGCATTATTCCGCCAAAATAAAGTGGAACTGGAACTCGATTCGCTCAGTGGAGCGGAAAGAGAAGAGAAAAAATGTTTTTAAAAGGGAAAGTGTAAAAAGGAAACTGTTTTTTTGTTGATCTGGTTCTGGAGAGAAGGTCCGGAAGAGTTCTTTTTTGGGGGAAAATGTCAAAAGATGAAGAGCGTTGATGGGACTAATACATCCTCATTTTCGAATTCATTTCCAAGAGAAAAGAACAACATTATTGATGTTGAATCGAATCGAGCTGGAATGGATTGGACTTGATTGGATTGGCCGTTTGGATCGAGATTGTCCTTTTTGTTTGTATTAGGTCACCAATTTCAGCCATTAGGCGGTGACGCCAGGAGTGAAGCGGAAGTTCAACTCTTTTGACTTGACGTAAGTAGTTCTCACATGTCACGTGCTGTAATGGCTCTGACGCACTTTCTCTTGTGATCTTTCAGGTAAACACTGGATTATTGAAAAGAGACGACGTGGCTTAATATTTATCCTGGAGGTATGGAACGCGTTTCCGCAGGAATTGTGCAATCATCTGGCCTCTGACTCAACTTGCCCCAGAAAATTAAGAGCTCAAGAATGAGGAAACTGACAGAAATTACGAAGGGACAAGTGGATTTCGAAACTTGATTCATACATTCATCCACTTTAATGAAACTCCAGAGTTGAGTTGAGTTAAATATTTGCCCATTTCCGGAGGAATATTTAAATTGCAGATCCACCCACCCACCCACACTCATCCCTGAAGTTAGAGTCATTTTGCTCCATATTTCATGACGCATTTGCTTCAGTAGTGCTCGCTCGCTCAGTGGTAATCTTCAATTCTGATGAGGCGTAACGGTAACTGTAATAACCGGGTCAAATTCTGGAGAGGAAGTGAGTGTGTTCACGCATTCCATTTGTTCCGGATCCACACCTATATAGATACATCGGCTTCCTGATTTTTCCCGGAGAGTTGGTGGATGGACTCCCGCTCATTTAACTTTAATTCCTGGGAGAAAGTTCCAGTCCCGCTGTTACATCAGATCAGGCTGCTCCGGAGGTGAAATTGAGCCCGTTGTTATTTCGTGCCTTAAGCCTTTTCCCCAAACCACAAACGTAACCGCGAGGAGGAGATACTTTTTCTATTAAAAACTTCTAAAACATCATCATCGCTTTGTTGTACTTAGGTCGCACCCAATAATCCTCATTTCTTTTCTTGGAGGGCAAAACGTGAGTTCAAAAACCCGGGGAAAAACCAATTTAGCGGGGAAGAGCCAATATTACGCAACGGCAACATGGATGTACTTAGTTAGATAGTTAGGTACTTTCTTTCCCCTGGAATGGAATTCTTTTTTTTTCTCCCGGAGGAGCATCTTCTATCTGACTGGAACTGATCTTCCCAGCCAGCTTCCACGTTCCAGCACTACACGGCGGGTATTATCCCGAAATGAAGATATAACAAAACAGATTGAATCTTTCGACAAGACTACAAGACTCCTCCTGGAGACGAGAACCTGGAAATGGAGGAGTCATCTTGGAGTGGAGTTCAAAGGGCCAGCCTGGAACCTGGTCTTCAGACTGATTGTCATGGAGGCATGGCTGGCTTCATTGTTGTACTTCGTTCTCGTTCTCATCCTCACAAAAAAATGCTGTCTTTGAATGTCGTAAATACGGCAAGCCCACTTTAGTTCCAGCTCCAGCTCCAGCTTATTATTTTCGTTTCATTTTCCCCACTCACGTACTTCCCGGCCATTCCAGGCCCCAAATTGCAATAATATCCTCCGCCTTATGACCTTTGCGGGAGGGAGGGGAGAAGTTTGAAGGAATCTACTCACTCTTCACTCGCCTTTTTATGAAAGTTCCAGCGCTGCTGACAATACTGCTTCCACTCCAGCTATATATGTACAGTATCTTTCTCCAGTGAATAAAAACGTGGGGCAAACGGAACGAATGAAGACGAGAAGGAAGCAGGCAAGTCGGTGCATTTCCCCTAATCTTTTGGAAAAAAATGTATTTTTCTCCTGGAGAAGATCTCCTCTTATTTTCCCTAATAGTAGCTCCAGTTTTTCGCACTATTTTTCACCGACCGACAAAAAAATGAAGCAATCTTCTCTCCTTCTCTCCCCCGCGTGGGGAAAATGTGAGGAAGGCTGAGAAGCCACTACTCCTACTCCTCCGTGTAATTTCGCTCCGGAGCAATAAAGCAAGAAGGAAAGTAGACGTAAACAAATTAATCATTTCAGGAGCCCAACTCCCAATAGAACTCATCTTTATCATCTTTCCATCCCCCCATTCACCATTACCTCCTTTTCTACTGTTCTTTTGGGAAAAAGAGGAAAAAAAGTTCTCACAGAGAGAAAAAAACCCAGGGAAATATTTTGATGGAGGAGGTGAATATACCCACCGAACTCAGAATCTATATAGTTTTATGGGGAAATGGGAAAAAAAGTTTGGAGAAAATCTTATCATGAGAAAAATACCACTACAAAGTACACCTAACCTAACCACCACCCACGAAAAGAAAAAGGCTTCTGGTTACAGGCTCCTTTTTTCAATACGGTTTCAAACAATTTTAAGTAAAAATATTTGGGAAGAAGGCACTCCCTGACTTTCTTCTTGGGAAAGGGGTCATCCCAGGGATGTGTGGGGAAATTTGCTAGAAATTGCGATATTTTCGTGGGGTGGGGGTGATGATGTGATGGGGATAGCGCCAGCTCATTGGTACTCGGTATTGGTGCTTAAGTATAGTTTAATTCCCCCACGGATTTGAAACGTTTTCGGATCTGTTGTGGCAGTCATTAATTTTGTAGGGCATGGTTGTAACCGACCAGACCAGGCCAGACCTAGATATTGCCAGATCCTTAGTCCCAGGATCAGGTGGTGGGTCTCCCAAGCCGGGGGAGGGGGAGAAGGATGCGTAAACCATTCATTCCGATTTCTCAGGAGACCCCCCAGCAACCGATTAGCACGAATACGAATACGAATTGATGGCGATAATAGCGAGGGCGGACGAAGAAGGATGATGGTGGCATGGTGCGTGAACCAAAGTGAAGCCCTATCATCAGCATCAGCGTCAGCATCTTCCCCAGCCAGAGCCAAAGCCCAGATCTAATTCTCTAATTTTCCAGTCAGGAGTAAGTAAATAGGTCCGAATTCTTTTTTCGCCATCGGATTAACTTATTCTCCAGGTCCGAATTGGTAAATGTTAACTGATGCTGGTGGGGAGGAAAGGTTGAGCCCTTTCCTGATCCATTTTTCCCCTCGTTCTGCTCCAAATACTCCATTTCTCGTGGCAGATTGTCATTCTCACAAAGAGAAGCCAAAAAAGGAAAACATTCTGGAGATGGCTCGTCTGTTTCTGAACCTTGAACAAAAAAAGACAGAATTTCTTTGGGAAAAAACTGGAGCTCGAGCTCCACTTTCAAGTCCCGAACAATTTCATTTCATTTCACGGGGAATCATCATAGGCATTGCGTTGCATTGTGCTCGTGTTTGTGTGTCGGTGTCGGTGTTTTTTACGCTTTCCTCCTGTCCTTCTTGATGTCACATCATCACATCCAGATCCACCGCCTCAAACTCCACAATAAAAAGGGGGAGAAGAAAAGGGAAGACACCCGGAACGGAGCGGGGAATGCGGTTGGATGTTGGATTTATAGTGGCTTAAATTAAACATCTCGAGCATTTTATGATGACTTCTTTATCTCCCGGAAAAAAAATACTGAGGCTGAGTTGAGGTGCGTACGAAGACGCACATTCTCCTGGAGTCCTGGGCTCTACTCTGCCAGACCAGACCAGCATATTTTAATGTGGCTTTCCAGCAAATAATTCCAGAGGTAAAAAAATATATCCAGGGAGAGAAGCAACCAGTCAACAAAAGTAACAAGAGAAACAGGAACAACAACCACCGTCTTCCAGCCCCAGCTCCGGATCCAAGGACGAAATGTAGTAAATGTCTCCCACAATGGGTGAGGCGTCGAGACGGGAGGAGAAGCGGAACCGGGATGTCAGACTTAACTTAACTCACTCAACTCAACTCAACTTCTTTCTCTGGAGTTTATTGTGTTGCTCCCGAAAGCGGATGGATGGGAATGGGATGCGGGCTGGGCTGGGCTGGAGTGACTGGAGGAAAAAGGGAAAGTTTTTTTCTGAGGTGGAGGAGAATGAGAATGGAAGGTGGATTGGACTGAATTGAATTGGATAAGTTGGCTTGGATGGATGGATGGAGCATAAGCGAATCTTGCGGTTTTTATACATCCGTTTAAGGCAACCAGGAGATAAAAAAACAGTTTTATTTTCCAGGAGGAAAAAAATACCCAATGCTTGCTTAAGTATCTACATTCCAGCTCCAGCTCCATAGGTAGGAGTTCATACGTCATGTGGCATGGCATGCTATGCTTTTTTTTATATTTGTTTCATTGCTGGAGAAGAAAACTTCTCCCTGGAATGGAATGAGAAGGAGCAGTTCAGTGTTGTCGTTGAAGGAGATAAAAATCTTTTTCTTAACTTTGTTTTCCTTTTTTTATTCGAGGAGACGAAAAGGTTCAGTTCAGTTCAGTTTACGTCGGTTCGGTTCGGTTCAGATCAGGAGAAAAAAAGAAACTGAACGTCAAGGAAAAAGCCAGCTTTAGTATTTCTGACGCGACAAAGGACCCCGAGCCAGTTCTCCATTTCCAGTTCCAGCTTAAGCTCAAGCTTTTGGCTTGTTTACTTTGGTGAAAGGCTTTGCTTTCACCTGACACTGGAAAGGAGCAGAGCACCGCACCTCCCTGAATAGGAGTCGAGTCGAGTGGGGAGATGAAGAAAAATGAAAAATGTTCGGTGAAAAAGTAACACTTGCACCGTGCCATTTTTATTTATGCCCGGACTCAACTGGAGTCTTTATCCATGCACTCCGTACTCCCGGAGAAATGCCAGAATGTCAGCAGTCAGAGGCCCTTCCTCATTCGAGTGAATCGAATCAGGAGAAAAATGGGATTCCTTTTTTTGCTGAGGTAAACAAGAAAAAAAATATATTCCAGTTCCAGAGATCCTTGAATACTTACGCCTCCCCGGGAAAATATTGGAGATAAAGACGTTAAACGCATCCTTTCACGACGAGAAAAATGCATGAAAAACTGAGGTCTCTCCAGAAAAAGGATGAGGAAGAGGATGAGAACACGAGTACGGGCACGAGCTCCATGCAAGGCAGCTTATTCACTTCTCCATTGCACTGGATTGGATGAATCGTGCAATTTGAGCTCATTGCTCACGGAGTGGAGCGCTCTCCACTTTCCCTGATTATTCCTTACCTTTGGCATTTATCATATCACTTCATCTTATTCATGCCAATCGCTTTAGAATATATTCGCAGGGAAAATATTTTCACTTTTGTCCGTCAACAAAACAAGGGCTGGTTAAATAAATATCCAGAGTATTTTTTATGACTGGGCTGAATGGATCAAAAAGTAGGAAGGTATCTATGATGCGTGGCGATGATGTGACATGACGCGAGACATCATATCATATGATTTAATTAATGTTGCATGCAAAATACAAATCAGTTTTTAGAATCTTTCTACCATGCAAATTTTGTGGATTTAATAGGAATGGGAATGAGACGCTTAAGTTGCTCAACATCTCATTCCTTCATTTCCCAGCTCAAGCTTGATTTTGATGCTCCCCCTTCTCAGATTCCATACGTTCATTCATCTACCCACTCCCGTTGCAAGGACTCATCTATCCTCAACTGCGAAAGATAATGCTAATAAATATTCACACCAAAAGCGCGGAACAAGGATGATGATGATGATGAGAACCCATGGATTGAAAGAGTGAATAGGTTGCCTTCGGAGGATGAGGAAACATTCTCGTCTTCCTCACAGCTTTTTTTCCATGTGCTCCTTAAAAAATCATCCAACATCCCCAAAAGGAGAACAATGGGATGGTTGAGTTGAGGTGAATATGATAATGCGAAAATATGTTGATGTTGATGGCCCCTTGATTTATTTTTCCATGTGCTCCTTAAAAAATCATCCAACATCCCCAAAAGGAGAACAATGGGATGGTTGAGTTGAGGTGAATATGATAATGCGAAAATATGTTGATGTTGATGGCCCCTTGACATTTCTGTTTCTTCTCCTGGGATGGAAAAAAAATCTCCGGGATTTTTTCCCCAACTCAGCTCAAGTCTCGAGATTAGTAAGTAAAACGCATTTTTCATTATCCTCCCTCCGAAATAACGGGGGGGATTCTTGACATCCCGATTTATATCATTTAATCATCGCGAGCTCTTAAGAAATGTGGGTGGCATTCGCGATTAATTTAAATCGCACTAAACCCCAGAAAAAAAATTCTTTTTGGGAAGGGGCATATTTTTTCGTTATTCCTGAGCTGGCTGTGACCTTTTTCCCTCAGAACGAATTTTTAATCCCGAAGTTCTTCGTCTTCCTCGCTCATAATGTTGGTTCTGGGGACAGCCATTCTTGTCACAAAACCTGTTCATTTCCCACAGAATGCTGTCCTAAATTTTCTGGTTCAAGGTAAACCNAAATTCTTTTTGGGAAGGGGCATATTTTTTCGTTATTCCTGAGCTGGCTGTGACCTTTTTCCCTCAGAACGAATTTTTAATCCCGAAGTTCTTCGTCTTCCTCGCTCATAATGTTGGTTCTGGGGACAGCCATTCTTGTCACAAAACCTGTTCATTTCCCACAGAATGCTGTCCTAAATTTTCTGGTTCAAGGTAAACCGGAATAAAAGAAAAGATCGCAAATCGCATTTCATCTCACAGTCACAGTCGGAATGTAAAACGGGGGCAATAATGTCACCCTCCTTTTGTTGAGAAGGAATCTGGATACTCAGCTCACTTAATTTAAGTACTTTCTTACCAAAGCCAAATGCCAAGTGCTCAACTCAGCTTTAGCTCAGCTCAGCTCCCACAATCTTCAGATCTGCTGACATAATTTTCATCCACCGGGGAGAAATATGGATGCAAAAAACTTCCACTCGAGATCGAATCGAGTGAACTCTCCTCAAGAACCAAATCCAGAACCAGATCCTGGTTCCCCCATTTTAAAGAATGAAAATTATTGCGACGACTTCGGCTTTGGCTTTAGACTCGCTGGAGTTTTTAGGTTTGAGGTGGTCGGACTACTTACTACTAGCGCCACAAAAAAATGACGAGTGGAAAACTTTCTTTTTTTAACAAGCTGGTTGCTGGCTGCTGGTTGCGTGTAAGCCCAGCACAATTCTTTTTCCTGGAAGGGAAGAAGGAGGAGGAGGTGAAACAACTTCTTATCTCGGGTTTATTTTTAAGTCGCCCGATAAGACTGAGCTGGAGTTCCGTCCTGGTGTTACTACCATTGTAGTAATAGGTAATAGTTACCGTGGGCTGGGGCTCCACTCCGCAGGAAATTCACGAATGCGCGAGAGAAAGCATTCATCTTGTAAATACACTCGAGTCGAGTGACGACATACATTTCTGCATGCAGTCAAAAGATTAGCCAACTTTATGGCAGGCACAACAACAATTTATGAATTTCATAAAAAAACAAACTTTCTTCCGAATTAAAAACTTGCGAAATATTTTTTTGCGAACGAGTGGTACTTTTTTTTCTTCTGGAGGAATATAAAAATAGGATAAGAGGCTGGAGCGAACTGAAAAAGTGAACGTGAACTACTTGGGCTGTGGAGCGAATGCAAAATATTTAAATGTATTCCGAATTGGACTGACTCACGGACTTAAAGGAACGCAACGCAGTGATGTGCACCAGGAACCAAGTTAGGTATGGAAGGCGTAATAAATAAGATTTACAGCGATCAAAATCTCCCAAGATGGAACACCTCTCAGAAGCTAATTCCGTTTTGTAATTGCAATAATATAGTCTTTGATGACGTGTGGAGGGAATGGAAGTGCCACTATTTAAGGAGGGTCCAGAGATAATGAATTATTTATGATCTTGGACCTTCCGTTTCCCAAAAAATTATAAAGAACTTTTAAAAAATCAATTCCCTTCTTGTTGCAATTATGATTAGGTCATAAGTTCCGTGAATAAGTTAATTGGAGAATTACTGGATGTCACCTCAGTCAATTTCCCTTTAGCGGTTAGTCACCTTCTTTCACGAAGGTTAGAGCAATTTTGCGTATGCAAGATCTTATTTTTTTATTTTTCTCTCGGTGTTTTTGATTTTGCAAATAAATATAAGTGCTCTGTAGTTTGTAGCGCCACGAAAAGCTCTTCCGGCTTCGGTAATTTGAGCAGACTTTATACATCCACCCAGCTTCACCCGACCTTGGGAGGAGGAAACAACTCCAACTCAGCTTCAGCTTATTTTCCAGGATGAGGGGAACATGTGCCTGGAAACTCTTTCCTGGACTGTGTTTCTCGCTGGAGGATGGAATACGAAATATGAACGGGAAAAATAGTCAAATTTTTTGTCTTGATGGAAGCATAAATAGGTACTCGATGTCGATGTCGATCCTTACTCCTTTGCTCGGAGCCCTACTCCAAGCTTCCAGCTCTCTCTTCCAGTGTGTGTGTGTGTGTGCGCGTTTTGTTATCTCATGAAGCAGAAAAGGAAGGAATGAATGAATGGAAGGATATAAGGATGAAATGTATCAGTGAGTGGGTAAGCAATTTTCCTCCTCTTTTTTTCCCCCTCTTCTGGGAGAAAAAAAAGGATGCCAAAAGAAAGCTCCAAATCAAATTACTTCAACTTGAATTACTGCCGAAAGCCATGTAAGGTTCGGGACCGAAACAGCAACATTCGTTTCCTGATATTGGAGCTGGAGCCAAAAAAATAGAGCTCCAGCTAGTTCCACTAGTCCAGAATGGGGGTACTTGATGGCTGATGATATGTAAGTACCTAAATTTCACGATACATACGTCAAAAAAATGGTAACAAGAATAACTCCGGGCTACAACAAGGAGTAGAAGGGATAATACTGGAGAAACTGGAAAATTATAGTAGGGAAAAGAGGACCGTCTATAGATCCGTATATTCTCCAGAGTGCCGGGTGAATAGGTTGGAAATTTTGGAGGAAGCTGAGAAGCCATACAGGAAAGTATTGAAAGGATTGTAAGGATGCCCCAAAGCTTCCAGTCAGTGTACTTCTCCAGGCTTGCGGTCCCCCGGAATCGAGATGGGGTTCAAGTAAACTTGGTTATGGGATAAAGGTTCTTATTGCATTGGATGGAGAAGGATTCCAAGCGGTAAATGAATATATGGGATGGGGGATAAGGATGACTGAATATCTATGACTCTGAATACATTATAGGACATGAATTTCCCCTGGATTTGGCCCGCAACCAATTCCCCTTGAAAATTACAACGGGTTGACGACTGACTGGAAGCAAAAAACATGAATGTGGATGGGGGTCCGGATGAGGAATGTCTTTCGCGAGTCACACGTAAGTTTTTACGCAGCATGCATTCTATTCTGGAGTCATCATCACATCACTTCACCAACTGGAGAAATATAATGTACGAATTAAGTAGATGAGTCCATGAGTCGCGTGCTCTGAAAAATTGGAGGAAGTACAAGTTCGTCCAGAATGAAAGAATTTGGCTTAGTTCTGCTTTTGCTTTGGCTTGTCACTGGATATCATATTCCGGTGTATTACCCCGCCCCAAGGATATCCCCACTGGGGAAGTCGCAGTGGGAATCTGAATCCACTTCATGAGCCCCACTAATATCAACAAAACTTGATCCTTAAAGTTCTCCGACTCCTCAGATTTTTTATTGTTCTGTAGTGGCAAAAAACCGCCTGGAACTTATAATTTGGAGGAGAAGCCCAAAAAACTTTGGAGTTGGATCTGGATGTCATAAAAAACTATCCTTCTCCGAATTCCCTTCCATCTCTTCTCCAGTTTCAAGTTGCAACAATGATTTTCTGTGGTTTGCCGTTTGCCAGCATTTAATTTAATTTTTGGAAGCCATGTGGCCCATGACGCCTCATCTTTCTGAAATCTAGAAAAATGATCTGTGCTCTAAGCTCCAACTCCAGTACTCTTTGACTTGTCTCCAGTGGAGTCCGGTCCAGCCAACCTATTTTGTCCTCGGGATGCTAGTCCATCTCATCTCATGGTCTAATTTTTCTCCAGAGGAGACTCTCATTTTTTCTGGAGTGAGGCTTGACGGACACAGATAAATCTTGTGCGCTCCCCCACTCCAAAATTGGATGATCCGTCGTAAAAATGAAGACAAGGTTAAAGGGGGTCACGAGCCAAGAGCTGCAATTCTGAGCAAGATTCCTTCCCCAGCTCCAACTTATTTCATTTTTCCTCTGCAATTTGCATTCTCCAGGAGGAAGGGGGATATTTACTTTCTTCTAACTGGAAGAAAAAACTTTCGGGGGAACAAGGTCGGTGAAATTGCTTAAATCTCTTGTCCCAATTACAGTGCAGTTTTCTTTTTCCGGAGGATTACTCCCGGAGAAATGTGTCACCTTTTCTTTGGGAACCCAAAAGCTTAAATGCCTCCCGCTGTGATCCGAGGTCTGAGGTGGTGGTGGGGGGACTAAAGAGAATTAAGGAAATTATCGTCCCCATTCCAAGCAATAAATTGCACGGCGAAGATTTATCTACTGCGAAAAAACTTAATGTCTTCCTATTTATGGGAATTCCAGCACCAGTACCGTTGACTTCCCCCTAATGAGTCGAACTTTCCAACTTTTCAAGGAAAAGAGGCCAAAATAGGTCGTCGCTAATTTCAAAATGATTTGTTTCGTCCGACCTGTGCAATTATTTACTTGCTCATCACGTGTTGAATAATTGCTTGGGGTCGAGGAGCCAGACAGGTAAACCCATTCCAGCCACGGACTAATAAGTAATCCTTCACTCGGTCAAAAACTCCAGACTCTCCGGGATTTTGTGAGGTGAAGCCTGTTCCATTTCGGAATCAAGACGTTTTAAGTCGTTAGATAGACGAGACAAACTCGCTCCAGGTGGAAATCAAAGCTCCGAATCCAGGATGGCTCAGGTTGATCCAGGAAGTCGATCTATCCATCAGTTCTCGTGCTCACTCCCCATCTCATTATCCCCCGAAAGTCTAAATGCGTAAGTTTTATTGCTGGAGAAGGCGATTGTGTGAAGAGGACGAAATGATGCTTTAAAATAGCTTTATTTTTATTTGATGGAGTCACGCATCCACCATCGCCCTCGCTCCGAAACAATAAGGGGCAGGTTCTGGAGCTTGAGCAGGAGAAAAAGTGGGGAAAAGGCTCATCATATCATCCTCTGATGCTCTCGTTCCAGACAGTATGGAGAAGCTATTTGCTCGCGACTCGAGCATTTTTACATCTGTACTCGCCCCTTTCCCTCCTGGAAGAAAGTGAAGTGATGATGACCGGGAAAGGCCATAAAGCAGTATTCTCGGCATCAACATGAAGATGGCTGTTATTACGTGCAAAATGTCTTTTTGAGCATGATCCCATCCCCCCTCAAACAATAAATGTATCCTTTTAAGCGAGTCGTTGACCGAAACGAAACGGGAGAGGACAAGTGGGCTACCAACTACCAATTCTCCACAATCTTTTTTTATTGTTTCTCCAGAAGAAAAACAGATATAAAAAAAATAGACAGGGCACGTCCTTAGCTCAGGGCATTTGAATTGCATTGCACTGAATTGGACTCCGTATCCGGCTTGCAATCATCAGCATCGACATCGACACCAACACCACACCAGCTAAAATAAAATCTCTCCCACTCCGATCCCCCGACCCTCCCCACGCGAGAGGAGAGGGAACTTTTTTATCTTGTGGCAGGATCGTCATAAAATGGGCTTTTAAGACAGTGAATATTGCCCCTTTTTATACGCGACGAGATCGTAATGGGAGCAGAGAGCGCAACAACAACAACATCATCATCATCA
>JAHZNH010000551.1:0-11376 GCA_027744355.1 Tyrannoseira gladiata
AAAACTTCAATCTGCAGATCGAAATGCTATGAGCTCGCGGCCGCAGTCGGCAACGTCGACACCCAAACGCCAGTTATCGGTGAAAGAGAGAAGCCAAAGATCCGGGCATAATATATTTGGTGAGCCGACCAGTAGCGGAAGACGGTCACCTTCC
The DNA here is from genome assembly GCA_027744355.1 of Tyrannoseira gladiata. Lineage (NCBI taxonomy): Eukaryota > Metazoa > Arthropoda > Collembola > Entomobryomorpha > Entomobryidae > Tyrannoseira > Tyrannoseira gladiata. Next base: position 155 of record JAHZNH010000551.1, read on the forward strand.
AATGCCTCCGTGGTTTCAGTTCCTTTAAGAAGGTCAACTACACCTCATGACTACAGTGACAAAGCACAATCAGAAAAGTCTGCTAATCAAAAGGACCAGAGGTATGCGAACATGTGCTGCATTATTATTATTGTTATGATTATCATGAGCATGTCAAGTTTGCTTTTTTAGCTCTAATAGTGAAATTGTATGGGCGTATTTAATGGCTCAACTTTTTTGGTTTATTTTATGTGCATGTGTCATGTGTGCGTCCTAGATTTTATTTTTGGTAAATGCAATTTTGGCTCGTTTTTCAGGTATTATGCTCACTCACGATCCAGCGAAGAATCTGAAGACTTTGTTGTACATCGCGGTAGAAATGTGCCCACATTGTCTCAAGTAATCCGTTCGGTATCGCCCTCATCCCAGGATGAAAGGAGTAGCCCAGCGAGTAGAATGTCTGTATCTCGTAATGTTTCCACGAATGAGAACGACAACGATGGCTTGCCAGGTACAAGCACGCATATTATTATATACGGTCAAGTAGTTAGTTATAGTTCATTCATTCGAAATAATTTTATCCAACCCCATCTTTATCCTATAAAGCCGCTGGAAGGCCTAGTGATTGGAAGGCGAATAAGACCTCATTCGCTGGTCGGAGATCCCGACGGAATTCCATCTCAGAGGCTGACTCCCAGCTAACCGTTGAGAATTTTGGGGGCTCCCAAGATAACTTGAGCAAGTACACGATAAGCAAAAACCCTGATAAGCAACCTGCCATTGTGACGGACGCAACTTCCTCTCCAATACGTTATGTTAAACGACAGAGTTCGCAAGACCCACCGGACTATTATAGCGATTCACAAAACACACCTCCAGCCCAAACGCAAACTCGAGAGAGTCGGGATCCATCAAAGCGTGCTTCTGTGTGTGAAAGTGGTGGCGGTGATGTGATATTTTATGGGAAAAAGAAATTTAGTGTTGCAATGGACCAACATCAAGAGTTTGAAGATCAACCCCCGAGACGGAGAGAAGAACAGGGTCATGGTCACCCAAGTGGTAATTTTAACCATTTTCACAATCAAAATCATCATGACGTCAATTTTCAAGGGTCATCCTCAACACGCGACACTCATCCACCAACTGAGAATGGCAATGTCACTGTTTATGTCATGAATAATAATGAAGGAGGTGGAATAGCTGGAGGTTTGTGTCTTAGATCGCTTTAGATTTTTAGTTGCGTTAGGTTAAAGGTGGAGGGCTTTATGTTTTTAGTTGAGATTATTTGTTTTTTTTGTATCAATGACTTCTTGATGTTCTTGAGGTATAAATTTAATGGTAATAACAATGCGAATGATTGCGTTTAACTTGCAGATGCCCCTCTGAGGAGCTTAAGCATGACGAACTTGTCAAGACTCTCCGATTTGCCAAATAAGCCTATCAACATTGTGTACCTGCAGAGCAGTGAAAGTACCCCTCCAAATCCGAGTAATCCTCCTCCCCCTGTTAGTCATAGTTATCGTGTCAGTAGTGGTAGCAATGGATGGTCGGATGGGTCCCAGTACGCTTCTCCAGACTATCACACGTTGCCTGCTGCACCATCTAGAACCCCTCATCATCAGCCACATTACAACACGCCCCCACATTATCAGCAACATCACCAGCAATCACCTTACCAACATCAATATTCTTCACCTTCTTCGGGACCGCAGTCACATCATCAATCCCCGCAATATAATCAGCCACCACAACCTCAACCATCCCACCATAATCGTTACAGTAGTGGTCCCCGTGGGGGAGATAACAATGAAGAAGATTTCGATACTGATGACATCGCTGCTCAGTTGAATGCCATAAGATTGAAACTCGAAGAGAAGAGAAAGCGTATAGAGATGGAGAAGACTAAAATGGAAACTATTGTGACAAAACAGCAAGCGAAACTGGGAAAGCAAGCATATCTTAAAGCTATTCATAAAGTAAGCACCCAGTGTTTTTTTTACATTTTACATTAAACTTTATATTTTTAGTGACTTCAAAAGCTAAATCATGCATTCCGGTGGTGTTGGTGTCACTATTTTCATTTATGAATTTTTCGACTTATAACTACGGCTATGAATTATTCATGAGCAATTTCTCATTACCTGATTGCTTTCTCCGGTATTTTCTAAGGGAAAAAGTGGCGATGGAATAAATACTAATGCCGCCGGCTCTTCGACTGCCAGAAGTGGTGGTCAAGGGCTGGATGTCAGCGCAAGGAAAAAGCAACTGTCGCTAAAGGTCTGCTTGTGTAATACATTGTTGCTTACTTTGGCTTCTTTCTGTGCATGTATTTTTATGTAGTTGCTTTAAAGGATTCTCAATTTTGTTTCCAAAAACAATTAAATGTGCGCATTCCATAAAAAATGTTTCATATTGATTTATATTGGGTACCTTTTACTAATTTATATATGTATGTCAGTTTTTTCATTAGTCATTATCATAATTTTTTATGATATTATTTATCTATAGGTCGTAACTATTAATCTTTCCTTATTTATTTATCTTTCTTATTTTTTGTCTATGTATACTTCATAAATATTATCGACTTAGTAGTTGAGTTTTTGGGACGAAAGCAACTAAAATTGATCTAATGATTTAAATCAAAATCCAACGCATTGTGCTAATGGAAAATTTCTATACAGGACTTGGAGAGTAAGTGGTTGTCAAAGACTGATGAGCCGTGCCGTACTCCTGAAATCGAAAATATGGATATAGAAACTTATCAAAGATCTTTAGCCAGGTAATAAATTCTAGTTTTAATTTTTTACCATTTGTTTAGCAGTTGGGGTTTCATATAATCAAAACGTTGGTTAAAGCTCATCATTAATCACAAATCCGGATTTTTTTAGGATGGATTCTAGTTTAACGGAATTGGAAACAGACATTGGCAGACTTACGCAACAACAAGAGCAAATTCGTAGACAATTCTTCCTGCATGGAGACCAGGCGGGAGAAGGCTCAGTGAATAATAATGATACTGCCAAAAGGAAAACGTGGACTGTGCCAATGGGTAGTGGCGGTGGTGGTGGTCCTCCCACTGCCAACGTTTCCCAACCTAGATCTCAATGGGGAAGCCCGAAACCATATTCAGAAAGTGATAATAATCCTAAAGAATCAACGCCGCCTCGTAATGTGGTGTATAACGGTGATGTTAGAACATCGAATAATGCTCCGCATGTACCATCTAGATCTGCTCCAAGTAGTTCAGGTAGCAACAGCAGCCTGTCATACAGCTCTTCCTTTCGCCTCCATTCCAATGCGGATACTCAAGGAAATCGTCTTTTTGGACGACAAACGTAAGGGGAACATATATTACTAGTAGCCATTTTTATGCTGTAATACTCATTGCATTTTGTGTTTTGTAATATGTTTCTAACTCAGTCAAGTTTCATTCAGGTAATTTGTGTGCTAATTACGGTCTAATGGACGATGCATGATTTGCTTATTTATAGTGACGATAATGAGCGAGATCATGAGGAAAACAAGCCAACGCCTCCTCCGAGACAGAGAAATTCGGCCACTGTATACCACGCTCCACTTCCTACTCCCCCACCAGATGACATGGAGCCACAGTCTGTGTCATTCGTCCAGGATGATACCACACCTTTAGCTAACGATTTGGGATCAATGAGTAGCAAGAAATCATCTTTACATCAAATTACATCCGGATCAAAGACGTATCGCATTACCCCAGAAAGTGGCTCACCACCAAGGCCATCTGCACATCGACTTTTTACCAGTGATGCTCCCGCAGGTTAACCCTTTTAAACAATTACTAGTAGTAGTAATAGTACGGTTTATGGAATAAACTTTGTATAAAAGTCATGGACAGTTCTTAACCATGAATTTCACTGCTTTTTGTTGAAATAGAAGGATCCCTGACGTCATCGGATGAAAACCCTTCTTTGAACGAAAGAGGATTCTACATTGCCTTAGACAACGATGCCCCTAAAAGACCTAAGCCACCTTTGAGAACACGGTCTCCTGCGAAACGAAGGGAGTCTGGTACTTCAATTGGCAGTGCTGGTCCACAAAAGCGCGATTTAACGACGGAATATATTCAATCTATTGTTGATCATGTTCCAATTCCAAAAGACGATGATAGTGAATCTGAAAATCGATACTATCGGGAAGAACCTGAAAACTGTGATGGAAGAGATAAAGGAACTGGAGAGCTCGTTATTGATGAGAAGCCTCAGCTGGATCCGGTTCGTGAAAAATTATCATGTCCTCATTATTTTTTGAACTGTTATTTGTTACGTTGACCCGCGTGATAGACATCAGTTGCTGTCCGAGATTTCGATATAGTAGTATTGAAATGTTGCACGTTTTTGCTACTCGTCCAATTTATTTTGCATGGATTTATGTTAATTATTTGTATGCAATTATTTATTTTAAGTTATTTTTTATTTCTTGATTAAACACGCGATTCGACATACGTGTATTGTGGCTAACAGGAGATGGAATACCAAATGGAAAAGAAGAAAGAACGCATTTTGATGCAGTCGTTGAAAAGGCAACAGGCTGTAGAGGAGTCACGAAGAATTAAAGAGTTGGAAATGCAGAGACGCAAAGAAGAAGAGCAAGCGAAGCAAGAAGAGAAGATGAGGAAACGGGAAGAAGAGAAAGCGAGGCGTCAAGCAATCTTGGAGTCGTATCGGCTGAAAAAGCAAGAAGAAATGGACAAAGATGTTAGTGTACTTACTCATTCAGTGCAGTAATCATAAATTCTTAATGCTTTTTATTCTCTTCGCATTTTCTTTTAATTTTTGGTCGCACTTACCGACTGACTTCTTGTTAAAACTTGAAAAATGAAAACATTCATTTCGTTAGCATAATACTAAAATGATTATGACGATCGATTTGCTATATATTCTCGGACGTCTTTGTGAAAAAGTCAAACTTATCTCATGTGGACTTTCTTTCTGTGAGAGAGCATTGAACCATGTAAGTTTAATTTGATTTTATTGGGATTTGCATCAGACGAAAGGAGGATGGGAAGTTCAAGAGAGCAGTGCGAAAAAATTCATGCGACCAAAGTCAAGCTCTAGTGTTGGCACGCGTCCCCGTCCTAAAACGATTCACTTGTCGGAAGTGGATTCTGCCGGTGCTAGTGGCTCGGAAACTCCTAGACATGGTATTTTTCAGTTTTAGTTAAATTTCAGATTAAAGCTTCAAATAATAAACGTTTTGTGTACATTTTCAGGTGCTCTTCGTCGAAGTGATAGCCAAACCTCCAGCACAAGCCTTGCCCGATCCTATGGCAAAAGAGGCTCTTCCAATACTTTGTACTCGGGTGAGTTTTCGATCTAATTCAGGAAATATGTCTGGATACCATCAACTCTATGATCTTGCATAAGTATTTCAATTCAATATATAGTACTCACTAACTACAGTTATTTCATTTCAATTATAAATATGCGGTAATATATTTGACATAGACATATGTTTATAAAAAGTGTAGGTGACATTAAATACTGGAGCATATATATATGTAAATGTAGGTGCATTATATTAATGATAAAAACTACTTTTGGTAGGTAGGCTAATAGATTTACATACTGGTATGTTGGATTAGAATTTCACTAAATCTAGAATTACTAATTAAATGACTGATTGGGTTGAATGAGTGACTTATGATTTTTGAATTTAATTTACACAGTAGTTTTTGCATATTATTTAAGTTTTGTAGCTTATCTTAAGTTTAACGTTTTCTTTAAGTTTTATTCTTGAGTGAGAGTGTGTGATATGATCTTGCGAAATAATTTAATTGCGTGCTAGAAGCTGGGGGAAGCGGCCGGTCAGGTGTCAGAGATCCATGGGGTTCCACTTCATCTTTAAATCAAGGTATTTATTTTGTGACATGTTCTACGTTTTTTACAACCCACTTTTTCGTGAACTTTAACGAAATACGGAAGTTCAGACATGACATAAGATCTATGGCATAAGTAGAAGTTTACGAATTCAATACTATCAGACAGATACATGCATATATTCAAGTGCTGTATTGCTAAGAAAGCCAATGCATGTCCCTTTTTTGAATTTGTTAGTACTATTTTGTTAACTCCTTTCGTTAATGCCAAGAATTGCATGTTAATGTATTATTTGCTTAATTAAAATAAGAAACAAGACGACGCCCCGCCAGTTCTTATGACCGAAGATCCCGTCCAAGGGATTTGTCGACTTCTCGATTGGAAGGTAACTTTTTTCTAATAATGCACATGCTTATTATTACTTTTATTTACTAGTTTAGTTATTTGCCTTGTTATAAATAGAACTGAGTAGCACAGATCTCGAGAGTATTCGTGCACCCAACTGTGATATATTTTATTTTTAAAAATGAATCCATAATTTTAAGTGAGCGTCAGGGGCAAATTTTTACGTACATGATTTTTCATCAGAGAAATGGAGCAAAATGATAGTTATTTCATGCATTGATTTTTTTTATTTCGATTTAAGTTCGATCTCGACGGGATAGTTATCTTGGATCACAAGAATCGTTAGCTACATCGTCACAACTCCACCTCGTCCCTGTTGGACGGTTAGAAAGATTTTTTTTTTACTTTTTGGTGGTTGGGTTTTGGGTCCAGACGGTCCAGGCCTCAGGGATTATTTGCGCAACAAAACAAATAAATGTACTAATAGATATCAAAAACAAGTATCTGGTTTGTATTAAAGAGGGCGAATTAACAACACAGCTTTCTCAATCTTAATTATCCAAAAAGGTCAAATGCTGCGTTTTCTATTGATTCAGCTTTTGCTTGATACGAAAGGGGTCTAGAATTTAGAAATTGCTTTCATACCAATCTTAATCTGATGTGAATTGTTCATCTTTTCGTTTTTAATTATGCTTCATTAAAATCACTTATTTTTTGCATGTTGCTTGCTAATTACTTTCTGCTTTAAACAGCTTAATTGCTGACAAATAATAACACTGGACTTAAATTACGATATTTAGCTGTAACGGTAAAGGGAAAAACGCATTGAGGTATTGAGGGAGTAAAATTCGTTGCTTTAGGTCTAAATTAAGCATACAAGGATTTTCATGGGCAAAGCGGATTTGATGCAGTATAGTATAGCTCATAATCTTGGGAAGAAAAATACTTAGGTGGTCTTCGTCCGCCGCGTAAAATTGTAATTTTATGCAAGTCTTTTATCGCTTTTCGGTTCATGCTTACTAAATGTTAGGAGTTGAGACAGACGCCAGTAGTAGTGGGGGTGGTGCTCAGAACAGGGACTCGGATTCGGGTGTTGGAACATGTTCTCCGCCTCGCAGAAGATCACCTTCGCCTGCTACCACAACAGCAACAAAACCTGCAGTTCGGAAGCCACCTTCTTTGGGCATCCAACAGCAGCCATCCTGTTCGCTACCTTCACCATCAGGCAATGGTAAACTAGTGGGGCTTGTAAATTTATAACCTGTAAACTCCTTCTCTCTGGAGTAGATTAAAAATCCTTTCTTCTCTTTTTGTTTTGGGAAAACCTTTTTTACAATTTTGGTTATTACATGCGGAAAATCCTTTTGAAAATTTACAATAGAACTTTAGAAATATATATATAACCTCTGGCTTTGCTTGAAACTCACAACACGCTTTACCGGGGAGTTACACGAAGCTATTGTTGAGTGATGATTGATTTACCATTTCAATCCATGCAATTTATTCTTCAGGTCCTGGCTCTCTTCCACCAGGTCTGATATCGCGCAGGCATAGAGGATTTGACGACGGTGCTAGTGATATTTCTTCGGTCGCCAGTTCAAATATGGACTACTCTGGTCAGTATATTTATTCATGCATATTTTGTTCGAGAAGAAATGAGTGTGTTTATTTTTGTGATTATAATGTTATCTAATTTTTGTGGAATTGGATTACCAAGCTAAATGAGAAAAGTTTAAGGAATGAATATTTGTTGCCTGAAAACCATGTTCTTCTTTGTTTTAAAGGTACAACTCTGGAGGAAAATGTTTTACCCAAGTGCACACAAAACATCTTACGGTGACTATTGATGCCTTTACCATTCACAACGCTCTTTGGCAAGGAAAGAAATTGCCGACAACAAAGACGAAAGATATGGCGCTCGTTATTTGAAGGGTCGAATCGTCATGTTTATATAGTGTCGTCCATCGTCTTCAGCCATGCAGCACTACTCGTTTAAAATATCAGATTCGTTCTATTCGTTAGAAAAAGAATTTTTAAAATCTTGAAATGAGCCCGAAAATCTAGTGAAGAACCTGCTCTAATATACATATGCTTATTGATGTTTCTGCGTCTTGCGTGAAGAAAAAGTAAGTTTCGTCTTTCTAATATCTCATTAGTACTGAGGTTAACTATTTAACAACCTACTAGAGAGGGTAACTTTTATTTAGACTTGTGTTTCCTTTTAGAAGTAACGTATCGGAAACATTTTCAAAATAAAATAAACATTGGGACTTTATTGTTTTTATTTTCTTTACACTACCTCATTTTTAATCTAATTTAATGTTGATCTTATATTTTAGAAAAGTAAAAGTTGAACTGATTCTAGAATGAGGCCACAAATTGATTAGATTTCAATTCTTCAAAATGGCACCAATGTAGATTTTCCTTTGAAATGTCAAAATAATGTGCTCAGTTGAGGAAGGAAATTAAGTTTTACAAAGCTAACTTTCCTCGTCCGCATCCAAAAAAAATATACGAAACCTAACTAAAACATTGAATATACTCGATGTTCAGGAACAAGAGAATTACCATATTTAACCAAAGCCTAACGGGATAACAGTAATAACCATATTTATATTGCGTTTAGTCAGGCAGACATTTTGCAATGAACAATTAATTGTTGTTGCATAATAATGCTTTGAAATGATTGCTTCGCACGAGGGCTTCTTCACGGAGGCAATCAGAATGTAGTTCTGCTCTAATCGTGTCATCAAATTGTTACTGCTCGCCATGGAACGTAAGACAAGCACGGAACACGCATTCGCTCTAAGAAATAGATTGTTAATTTCATAAGTGCTATAATAATACATATATACGGATAAAAAAGGGAAGTTAGACACTGCGTTGTACTGTAATGTATTTTACGTCAGTACGTGTATGTAAGTAAAATAAGGAAGATAATGATTACGCTTTTAACATGTTTCAAAAATAATATTGTTACCGTTCTTATTGCTAATTTAATAACACGGGAATATTATTACGTGGTGAAAACTAATACATAAAATGTATTTCCAGTGTGTATGAAGCGACAGGATCGATTGTTTTAAATAAGTTACTGTCAGTGTCTTAATGTGATTATGTAATTACGTTACTTTAATCAAGCGAATCTGAAAATTAAATATCCACTAAACAGCTTGAAGTTTTTATGAAAAAAATTAAGCAAGGCGGGTGGTTGTGTGCAAATAGGCTTAAAATGGAATGAGCGTTGGCTGAAGCTGGAAATGGCTCCCCAGTTTGTATTTTAAGCATACATACGAGGTGCATTATNTTAAAATGGAATGAGCGTTGGCTGAAGCTGGAAATGGCTCCCCAGTTTGTATTTTAAGCATACATACGAGGTGCATTATATACACGTAATAATTAGAAATGCGTGTAATGTCTAAACACACGATTTTATTTGATGAAGCTCGCGTGAAAAAAAAATCAGCTTGACAGACTGTACTAGAACTACCACTATAATATTCAGCATTATTGAAATTTAAGCAAGTCTAAAGAACCTGTTCTGCTTTTATGATGTACTCACCACCATCACCACTACCTGTTGTTAACCCTTTATTTAATACGTATTTTACGGAGTATAATGATAATAATTTATTAATCACCTTCTTTTGTATTACCTCCGTTTTTATTGCTAACATTAAGACAAAACTAATCATTTTTATGGAGTTTTCAACTTTCAGTATTGCTTAGTCCCTGAAGGTGTTTGTTCTAATTTCTTGAATTCGATGAAATATCTGAAGGGTTAAAAAATCTTGTAACGGATACAAATTGAAAGAGGAAAGAAATAAACCAAAATATATATATCCTTACAAATGTTGACCACAATGACGCATTAGTTTGCTCTCTTTAAGATGGCGGGTTTATATCAGAATTACTAAAGATACTTTTGCACCATTATCTCTTGTTTTCAAAAAAGTCCAATCCCAATTCTCTCAATGCCCCTAGTGCTTCAAAGGAAAAATAGCTCCTTCGTGGTGGCAAGTGGCATGAAGTCATAGATGATGCATGCTCGTAAATCGTTTTCGTGCATTTTCGTAAATATTTAAACTTCGCAAGTTCCAACCATTATGGAGTATTTGTGGATTCAATCCGTAGCATGAAGAACCATCTACATACTATACCATAATAATATATCATATCATGATTTTTGCCTACCCTAAGACTTTAGAACTAAACCCCCAAGCCAATAAAATTGCATGTATTTGCGACAGCGTCCCTCCTAATCAGTACGGGCATTAGACGATAAGACGAGACGTTGTTAAATGAATGACGAAACAATAGACTTTTGTTAGGTCGTGCATAGCTTCCAAATCGTCCTTAAAGCCTCGTCACTCTCGCCAGTCCTGTCCTTAGTCGGTTTCAGTTTCCACTTTCCACACATTTGAATTTTTGTCTCCGAGAAATCCAGTCGTTCATAGTTTGGGTATAGTATGTACATTAAGAGATTAAGAATCGCGATAAAGAATAGTTAGGCAGATTTTCTTCTCAGCAAAAAAAACTCTTCATGCACCAAAAGGAAAATATTATACGAGGCGCAGACGATCGAGCACATCTGCTGATTTTTCTTCTGGACGGTACGCGTGCAAGCCGTCCTCGCCAGCTTTGGCTTCGCATACCTAGTTCGTCTCGGTTTCATATTCAGAATTCGGGGAATTAATTAAGTGCACTTGCTGATTTGATAAGAGGAAGCATAGTAGTTTGAGAGGAAAGTCGTTCACCGTTTGTTCGGTGTGGTATAAATGCAATAGCAAAGGCCATTTTGTATTGAAAATTAATTTTCTTGCTCAAAGGTAATATTTTCTCTCTGAAATCAAACCTTAATACATATAAGCCTCCATTGTTGTTCATGTTAAGTACTTCAGTGGAATAGTTTTAGTCGAGTTATATACTTTGGATTAATTTTTGTCCCTTGAACGATCACCTGTTGAGAGTATGGAAGCGGAAGGAAGTTCAGCCCCCAAAAGAGGTAGGGGACGTGCACGTGAGCGGGGTCGGGGAGGCCAGTGG
>JAHZNH010000552.1:0-10179 GCA_027744355.1 Tyrannoseira gladiata
ACGACTACTTCTATTTATTCCTGTCATATTTAAGCCCCAAACAATTGCCTCTCTACTATATCCCCATTATTTTCAAATTATGTAATGGCACCATTTCCCCGCACATTTAGCTACAATATGCATTTTTTATAGTGGGAGTCCTTAGTCCTTACCTTCCAAATCGATTGGCGATCATTCCTCCTCCGAATCCGCCGAGCATTCCTCCAATCGCGAAGATTGAAACTACATAGGAATAAGTTTCCTCCAGTGTGTTCTTCGCCATCGACTTATTTTTATTACGCTCCTCCCAAACTTCCTTTATGAACCTCTCGATATCCTGCAGCAAGCAGAAGACAAAGGAAACTCCAAATGACACAAAAATTACTATTTTTCCGCTTTTAATACAATCTCTCTCTCTCCCTCTCTCTCTTTCTAAAACTATTTCTTTTTTTTTCTCCTTCTTTGTAATCCACAGTCCAATCCAAATCCACACTTTCACTTCCCTTCCAGAGGATCTAGAATGCTGTAAAAACTATTCAAACTTTTTTTTATTGCGCCACCTGCATTCTTCCACTTCCAGAGAAAGTCACAGGAAGAAGTGGATTCATAGGTCTAGACAGAATCTCATCCTTTTTTTTAAAAAAATGTGTATAATATGCTCCATTGTCAAAAAGAAAACTCCATCTATGTAGCAAAAACTCTGACGAAAAAAAAACTTCAATTCTCATTCTCCGGTCGTTAGTCAGTCCGTATGAGATTTGCATAAAATTCGTTATTCCTTATCGATGACAAGGAAATATTAGAAAAAAAATTCGTCTGATTCCCTGGTTAATCCTCACGCGTGAGGGAGGGGATGCCTAACTAAAAATCTGAAACGCGCTCAGTTATAAGTACATATTTTTTATTATCGCATTCGATTCCCATGCTCTCCTCTACTCCACCCCCTCCGAGCTGAAGTGCCTAAGGATCTTCTTTTTTTTTTGTTTGAGAGTCAGTCACAGAACGTCAGTGTCTTCCTCCTCTTCAGTAGAATCGAATATGTAAGATATAAGATGAAGAAGGAGAAGACGGCTGTGGATCTGGAAGTATTCCATGGCGAAAGACTAATAGCAATAACACATTGAGCATTTTTCCCTACAAAAACCTGTCGTTTTCCTGTCATCATCATAAAAAAGTCACTCCGTAAATTTTTATGTGAGATGAACATGAAATGAGGTGAGGTCGTAAAAGCCTCCTCCAAGAAAAGGAGAAGTTGATCACGTCATTCCATTTAAAAAATAAATCCAAGCCATTCTTCCCCCAAGAAACATCTTTCGTTTTCCCCCTGATAGTTCATAAAATAATCAGGGAGAAGGGAAAGAGGAACCTGCCTTGTATTCTTTATTACTTTTTTTCCAGCTTAACTCTGGGAAAATGGGATTTTCTGTGGGTTTTTAAGCCTCATGTTCTTCATTCTATCACTCTTGTTATGATGTACTACAGGGATATTTTAAAACTGCCTTTTATGGCTTTCCCCTCCCCCTTCCCTCTTCTGTGGTTGGTTGGTTACTTGTGTGCCCATCTCGATCTCGTCGTCATAAAGCTATTTTCCCTACGAGGCAAAATACATACACGCAGAGAAAAGTGGATGAGGAGGAATCTGACCGTTTCCATGGAATGAACATACCATAAAAACAGGATGGAATGAGTGTGCATGATCAAGATCATATCATCATCATCCCCATTGATGTAGGGCCTCTTCATTCGCTTCATTATTCGAAAAATTCACAACCCCTAATTTTAATGATCTTCTTGGGGGAAGGGAAGCCCCTCAAAACAAAAAGCCCAAGATCTAATCCATTCGTGCCTCTCACTCGCTCAAGTCTTTTCTTACCGATCTAAAAATGGAATGATGGCTGGTATGGTATGGTAGTGATGGTGATGACGAACTTACATATGATGGAAATGAAGAGAGACATGACTCCAAAAAAATCCTCGGAGTTTAGTTGGAAGGAAACCAGTAAAAATACTATTGCCCTCTTTTCCCTCCTGCCAAAAAACGCTACATAGAAAAAAAATCTCCAAGCAGAGAGGTTTTTTCCCTAATGAAGTACCGAATGGATGTGAAATGGTACAGAAGGAATGATGATGTGATGTGACTCTTGAGACTTTTTCTTTCTCCTTTCATACCTTCAACCTTAGCTGGTGCAAATAAAAAGAGAGTATCTGGAAATATACTCACTTTCAAGGGAAAACTAAGGTAGTTTTGAAGGAGCGGTGGAGTAAGTGCAAAATACTCTGGTATGGGCATCACACCACACCACACCGCCACACTGAAGAAGAAAAAAAATTGACAAATCATGCAGGAATCTTTTATGTCATGTCCTTGCATGCATATTAACAAGGAAAGCAAAACATTTCCCCGTGAAAGAGCATCGTTTGCACTTTCTCCAAGAATTTTTTTTTGTTCAGCCATTCAATTCATAAATACAATATAGTCGGGGTGTGAAGGTGGTGACGGTCTTTCCTGCCTTGACTTGGCTTGGTGTGGCTTTTCTTGGCACTGGCTTCCCATTTTCTCCGAAAATCATTCAAAAATTGATCCAATTTTCTAAAGCACTCTCTTTCTAAACTTTCCAATACTTAATCCATGGCGAGGCCCATTTGGGGGAGGTCATTGAGACTTTAATGCTATTAGAGGGAGTTTCACAGTTATGGCCATAATCTGGGCGTGTCAATTGTTTCGCGGAAGATAGATACCAGACATTGGTTCGCTCATTAAACAAAACAAGATTGCCCCTCATCTGTCTTTCCTCTGTTTACTTTGCTGAGACGCTGTGCACACATCATCATCATCATCAGCAGCAGTATCAGCATACGAAAACAATTCCACGCACTGTAAGATTTATCATCATGATCATCATCACCAAGACACAGCCAGCCAGCAGGTCTGGGGTGAAGTGATGGATAGTCGGGTAGTAAAGTCGGGATGAAGATGGAAAGCTGGGAAGATGTGAAGCCATATTCCCTGTTAATCCCCGTCTTAACGTCTAGGAATAAGATAGATTCTCTCGCATCATCACATCGCGAACTTTTCCCTTTCCTATAGTTCAACCATTATATAGGTATTAAATATTACGTCAATAACGTCAACAAATCCTCCTCATCTTTCCAATGGGAAAAGAAGGAATCTATAACTTTCCTTGCCTCCTTTTTCCAATCCTCCCTCATTATTCGGTGGGAAAACGCTTCAGTGAAACAATGATACTTATGCATACGGTGGCGTAATAAATAAATAGGGAACTCGACAAATCCCAAATTTATTTCTGGAACGAGATTGAAAAGATACTTATTATGCAGCGGAGTGAATCGATATCCGAAAGTGGGAGTGAAATTCCCAAATTCGTTTATGTATTTCTCTTATAGATGGATATTCATCTTTTTTAAAAGGATAATAATAATAATAATAATAGCATTGATGGGATGCGATCTAATCTGCTGAAAAGAAATAATTGTTGTCTCATACCTGAAGAAAAAGAAAGAGAAAACAATTTTAGTCCACTTTACATTCCAAAATCCTCGCACTGAAGCAAACTAGATTTTTCCATTCATTTTAAGCACGAAACATTACATTTCTTCTGTGCGAGAGAAGAAAAAAATGTAACCATATTCTTTTTACACTATCTCTAATGGAGGGGCTATAACCGCCTCTTCCACCATGCATGCTTGCACCCGTTCCATACACCACTAATAAATTATGGATTTTAAGCGAATTCAAGCAAATAAATTATTTTGGCCGGAAGCATTATTTTCCAAAGCTTATTTAGTCGAAAGAATACTCCATGAGAGATGGAGAGATCGATCGAGTGAATAAGCATATCACTACTAGTGTATAGCCAAAGCGTTACAGTTTAAGTACATCACATCGCATTCAAAGCAAAAGCGAGGAATGAGGGGGCTTAAGGCGCTATCCAATTCTTCCAAAGCACCAGCGTAGTTTCCCCCTCATCATCATCTTCCACGAATTGAACCTTCAAACGAAGGAGAAGCCTTCAGTATACGCAACATCATCATTTTTTTGTGTAATCATTATTACATGCCAAAGAAACGTCTGAATCTTTATCTCATTTTTTCCTCTGTTTATTGTAATATTTCTCAATCCGTCACAGCTCACAACCAATAAAGGTGGTACATTTTCCCCGTTCCGGCAAGCAAGGCAAAAGACACGAGCGAGTGGGGTAAGAGGGATACCTTCGTAGAAGAATCATGATCAACATCATCATCATCCTCCTCCACCTCCACTATTTTTAGCAATACCTATGCATGCTCAATAATAATATCCAGGAAAGCTCGTTTCCTCTCTCCCCATTCCTTTCTTTCTCATCGTGATTACCTTTATCCCTGCAACAAGGGCGAAACAATGGGGAAGGAGAAAAGAGGGAGAATTCTCAGAGAAGAAAACAATGCATTACGGCAGTTTTCTTCGGAATGAAGTAAAATGGGAGGAATATGGATGGAGCTCGCATACTTATCGAGCTTTCTTCTTCGTTTGCAAACATGATTTTGACAAGTGTAGCGGTCTCAAGGGACCCTAAGCTTTCCGATCCCCTTGTTAAAGGCGAGAGCAAAAAACGAAGGGTTTTCAACCGACGATGGGATGTGCGTGCACGGAAGAAGAAAAGCGAAAGCTTCTTCTCTTCTCTATTTTTTTTTGTTTTTTCTACGCTCACTGGCTACAGCTCCAGCTCCAGCTCCATTTCCTCGTTCTCGTATTCTTGAATTCATTCGTGATAGTTATTCTCTCCATCCCAGAATTGAGAGTGAAATCTGGGAGCGAACCAAAGCCACGTATAATATATATTGCTCACACATATTTTAGATAAACAAATCGGATGAGACTGATGTAATGTGCATTCTCGCACTTTCCCCACCACCACCACCACCACTACTTTGATTCACCAGTCCAGCGGCGGTGATGTTTCATGGTGGCTTTGGGTTGGGTTGGCTTGGCTTCACATCGCCTCGCCTCTGCTTTGACTTTTCTTGTCGAAAAAAAGCGGATGTGGACTGTTGTGCCACTCATGTTGGGGGAAAAAATGTTAGGCAGTGAAATAAAGTAAGCATGACTTGATGAAAAAATGACTTGAAGAGAGAGAACCATCCTCTCCTCCCCTTCCAGGCGAAAAATAAAAGGGAGGAGAGGGGCATAATGATATGCATCACATAAAAGACCCGGAAATATGCCATTTCCGTCATGTCACATCACCATCATTGTTGTAAACTTTCCCTGTGTACTTATCATTAATTCACTAGGGCTTTATACTCTCCATTCCGCGAGCTTGAAAAATTGCCGGACTTGCAAAAACAGCAGCAATGTATGGACTAGTCCCTCCCAAGTTTATCCACTTATCCTATTTTTTGCAACCGAGAATAACAGCCACCACACCACCACTACTACTCCTACTACCGATGATGATAATGCCGAGCCCAAACAACAACTTTTCAAGTTGGAGCTGTAGCAGCAGTTGAGTTCATCAGAAACCCGAAATGGCTTAATTTTTCATGTGTTGTACACATAATTTTCTCATCCCTCACAATTTTTATTTGCCTTTTATAGCAAACTTCCTGTGAGCGGAGGACCATCGTCCATCACATTGTACCAGGAGGACATAAGCACACAACATCAGCAACAGACGCAGCAGCAGCAACAACAACAGCGATTTTCTCAGTAACTTCCCTCCACTTTATCACTTCCCCTAATTCGTCACATTTTTATATAGATTTTTTTAGCTAAGTAAACTCCACTGGAGCGTGATAAATTAGCAGTACGTAACCAACATTTTTCGCTCTATTTTTAGTTTTTTTCAAACTTTCCCCTTCAGGTCCAGTCTTTACAAATTGGCATTTCCGAAGCAACCATCAGTGACTAGCTGCCTGCCTGCTTCCCCATCCCTATGATGATGATGATCATCATCACCCTCACGTTCCCCCTCCATCTGTGTGCTCATTTCTAGTGTAAACTACACACACAGGTATTTTATTTGTCGCGTTTGCCGTACACATTAAGTCGGATGAGTAATTCTAGCGTTGTTTGCTCTTCTATTTTATCCGATTATACTGCTCCCCGAGTGAAGTCTAGTACCTCCACCATGAAAAAAAATTGAAGCTTATGGTCTTACACATGTTACCCCAGCCTATTCGATCTGTTCTAGGTCTACTAGTAGCCTCAACTCTTCTGCATCGGCATCGACAACGCGAACCCCAGTTTTTTTACAAATCGCTGCCTGTCTCCGATGGCATGTTCGATATCACATTTTATGCGATTTGTTTACAAAATGCTTTCTCTTTTCTTCCACAAATTTTCCTCTGCGAAAAAAAGAAAGTTTCCCCTACGAGGCGAATGCCTCCTTACGTTGTCAATATTCTTTCGTGTGTGAGCCACAAGTCAAATGGTGTTTTTTTAAAAGGAATAGCTTTATGCATGGCATCGCATCACGGCACATAATCTTAACACAGAGCAAATCACTCATTGCCCTATCTGGGGGAACGATCAGTGCGTGAGAAGTGTGTGTGTACGAACTAGACTAGAACTAAAAGCTTCTTGACTCGAGAAAGGAAAACAAGTAAACAGGCACTGGAGCAAAGAGAGCAGCAGCAACGTTTTCTTCTTTTTTTACGTGCGCTTTGTGAATATTAAACAGCCATTCACATCACACTCTCCTTCTCCTCATTTTTATCCAATCTAGAAGCATCATAAAAATGAATTAGTTCTCTCTCCTATGATTTTTTATTGTAGGGAAAAAATAATAATCCGGAGAGGAAACCATGTACGAATGCAGCAAAACCCGCGTTCCTTCTCGTGGGGCGTGCATGCATCCCCAATTTAAGAGGGAACAAACTTTTTCCCCTCTTAAAAAACTACTTTGGAGGAGAATGAATGCATGTTAGTACTAGTGCTACTACTACTTTCACTTCCAACTTCTTTCCTTTGTTCCTCCCTCTCTTGTGGAGGAGCGCGAGCGCGACGTGTAAACATTATTGGTGTTTGTAGAGCATGTAGCATTTCTTCATAATAGGTTTTTTTTAATGTGATGGGTATTGAGAATGAAAGCTCCTTTGTTAAACATTCCCTTTATTGCAGTAATGCTGGTGTTATTGATCATTAATCAAAATATAATTTTTCAACGAGATGGATTTAATGCGAAGTTCGGGTGCTGCTCGTGTGCCTAACTAAAACATTAAGTAGGGGTTGTGACGTGTATATACCATCCCACCCGGCAATAAAGGCCATGCATGGAGCCGTGATTAACCATATTTCACGCTGATTTTTCCTACTCATTCCCTGCATACAGTTCCGTATAATAGTACGCAGTCCGCGCCGAGGAAATATTGATTTCTAATTCGAAAAAAGTGAGACATTCGCTGTCGTAAAAATAAATGGAAAATCTGCAATTCCCTATTCCACGTTGAAGCTACTGAAGAAGAAGGAACCTTCATTAAGACATAAAAAAACAATTCAAATTGAGTTGCTTTCCCCTTTGATGGGGAAGAAGGAAATTGTACGGTACGGCAAAACACAACAACGAATTCGTGCTCGCGCAGCAAGATCAAACCCATTCTGTTCTGAGGAATGGGAAAACCAATGCAATTACACGATATACGCAAAGCTTCAGCAAAGCTTCGTGTAAACCTTGGCAAAAGCAATCATGCAACAATTTTGCTAACGCAAATTCTGACTGCCTACCTATTGAAATGCTTTTGGCAACATACAAACCAAAGTGCCGGAGACCGACAAAATATAAAAACCGAGGTGAAAATAGCTGAATTCTTAACATAAAACGTACTAAAATAATCTTAACTAACAACTAAAAGATTTTAAGACCTTTAAAACAAGGATTAAATGTCTTATGCTAACTTAAAGTAACTTATGTTTACAAAGTTTTTAATAACATTTCCTAAAAAAAATTATCATCCGTAGGTCGATTATCTAATTACCAATCAATCAGTTACAAAACATTATCATCATAATCGGGCTAAAGGACTAAACATTCCTCAAAGCTCAAACAAATTGCTGCAAAATAAAAAACCAAAAGTAAATGATCATGCTCACGCATTAATTTTAAAATTATTCCAATTAAATCGACTAAAAGTTCAATGAAAAAAAGTATCCATCATGTCATGCATCTCGCCTTACCTGTTCCAGAAGTCTTGATTTCCGTCTTCTCGTCATATCCTCCATTCTATCTACAACATCACGCAACTCCTCCATCTCATCCTTGACATGATGCACAATATCCATCTCATTCCGCATTGAGATCATGTCTTCCTTTATACCAGTCACCTGAAAAGTAAAACGATGCCGTTCCGACATTGAAAATTAATTGCACACGCAATTAGGAGTAATCAGAATCTTGATTAATTACAGGGGACTAATGAATCCTTTTCAAGCCACATCCTTTTTTACACTCCATCTCCATTCCTCTCTCCACTCACTCACTCAACCTTTTCCTTTTTTTCTCCTCTTCCGAGAAGAAAGGGGAGGCATTTGAAAGAAAGCTTTTATTCCAATTTTTGTCATTCTGTCTGCCATGAAAATAAAGGTTCTCTTTTTTGGCTTTTTTCCTCCCATGCATTACTACCTCCTCCTCCCCAACCTCTGCTCTTCTTTTCAATAGGGCAAACACTTACGATTCAACAAATGCTATCCTTCTTTCAACTGACACTCACAAACACACACACAACTTTAAGTAGTAAAAAAGTAATACGAAACTTGTTATTGTAAGTTAAACTTGAGGAAAAAAGTTTTTTCTCCCTTTCTTTCCCATTCCTCATCCTTTTTTCTCCTCCTTTGCCCTGCTTCAATCACATCCTTCGCAACCCTTGCATATTGCAAAAGAAGATGTTTCGTAAAAGGGAGGATAAATATATAGGAGAAAGACAGAAATAGCACACGTACTATAGTAGTAGCATCACGAGTGCAAGTTCCTCCGTGCTATAGTGCTTTCATTCCTACTTCATACTTACCATTTTTTATGATTGACATTACACAAGAGGAATAGCCCCTTTTTGCCTGAGAAAGAAAAACTTTCTCTTATCAAAAGGAAAAAAAGTCCAGTCATTTTCAAGACTTATTTCCCCTCCAATAATGATATAGCTCCTTCCCTCTCATCTCACTCAGTTGAAAAAAAAGTACACAAAACCCAATCCAACTAACAAGTAAAAAATAAAGTTGGGCCAGAAAGAGAGAGAAAAAGAAGGACAATGAAATGGCAGCAGCTTAAAAGTTTGTCATTTGGGTATTAAGTACAAGGAAGAAAGTACAGAGTGGCTTCCAGAATAAAAAAAGTGAATTGTCATTGTCGTCGTTGCATGCTAAAGTCTTCACCCGACCCTTCCACCACCAGGAGGAGATGGGCAAAGGCGGATTACACTTTTTTTCTAAAAAAAATACTATACGCTACTTTCCCAAGGTATCCTCCCACTTTTCTTCCCTAAAATATTCTCCCTATAAAATTTAAACTGTGCATTATTCTTTCTCTGAGGCGGGAAGGGGGTAGAAATTTAAATGATGAGGAAGTTGTGGAAATGATATGCAGTCATTCTCGGGATTTAAAACCCACTACGAAATTCTAGAATGAATGTGCTCCGAAAAAAAATCTCGATTCTTACTCCCACATCAATGCCATTACATTGCAGTATCAGCCACTCCATCAACAGTTCCGTCGCTTGAATTATCATCCTCATCATCATCATCATCATTCTCAGCAGCCAAATTAAATATTGTATCACTTGCCAATGGCGTCTATATTTACACTACACAAAGACCACTCTTCAAATTCAGTTTTCGCTCCCTTTTTTTCCACTTTTGAAGGAAATGAAAAATGTGTTCTCGTCACACCACGACGAGGAGTGCTCTTCTTCTCCAGGAAAAAATGCGGAGCTTGCGTCAAAATGACAACTGTAAAAACTTTTCTCCTTCACTCAAGTCAAGACTCATACTCACAGCTAGTGTGTGTGTGTATTTGTGTCTCTCTCCAAGTGATATTCCAAGTCAAGAAAACAACTTGATGATATGTATCTTATCTTGTGCATAATATCAAATACCGTCTGGTCCCTAGATGTGCCATCCTCAGCATTCCCATCTTGACTTCATTCGACTTTAATGCGTAATGACAAGTATTTTGCATTCCGCTATTTATTATTTTCTCAAGGGGCGAGAGA